>JAWQFJ010024908.1:12500-15120 GCA_034096865.1 Theodoxus fluviatilis
CATCTATATCGCGCATGTTAGTATACCAGTTGTGCTTGCTTCCTTCTCCAACCTGTTGTGCTACTGTTATTATCACAAAGCGCAGGTGGGAGCTACAGGTTCACGCCAAAGAAACGTAATGCATGCAGCATAATGACATCCCATAAATGCTTTGAGTGGCTTTCAAATATCCCTTATTGCACCGGTCCAAAGTGTGCACCACGTGCTAATCACATGTCTTTTAGTGCGAGGAACGGGTGATATAGGTGGCTATGCATCTCTCTGTCTATGTGTGTGTGTGTGTGTGTGTGCTAGTGTTATGGGCGGTCTGGTCCTGTATGTCTGTCTGTGTCCGTCTGTCTGTCTGATCCCTGATCTGTCTGTCTTGTCGCTTCTGTCTGTAAGTCTGTGTGTGGGTGTGTGTGTGTGTGTGTGTCGGTTCCCCTGTAACTGGTCTGTGCCTGTGTGTGTCTGGGTCTGTTCTGTTCTTTGTCTGATCTGTCTGTCATGGGTGTTCTGTCTGTACTCGTGGCAAATCTGTCCTGTCTGGTCTGTCTGTGTGTGTCTAGTCTGTCTGTCCTGTGGTCTCTGACTCAGCCCTTGTGCATTCTGTCTGTCTCGTCATGTGTGTCTGTCTGTCTGGTCTGTCTGGTCCTGTCTGTCTGTCTGTCTGTCTGTCTAGTCTGTCTGTGCTGTCGTGTCTGTCTGGGTGTGTGTGTCCCCCCCCCCCCCCTGGTCTGTCTCTGTCCTGTCTGTCCTGTCTGTCCTGGTCCCGCTGTCTGTTCTGTCGTGTCTGTCTGTCTGGGTGTCTGTACTGTCTGTCTGTCTGTCTGTCTGTCTGTCTGTCGGTCCTGTCTGTCTGTTCTGTCTGGTCTGTACTGTCTTGTTCGTGTCTGTCTGTCTGTTCCTGGGGGGCTTTGTCCTGTCTGTCTGTGGCCTGTCCCCCCCCCCCCCCCCTCTGTCTCTGTCTGTCTGTCTGTCCTGTCTGTCTGTCTGTGTGTCTGTCTGTCTGTCAATCGTTTCTTGTTGCCCCTGTCTGTGCTGTCTGTCTGTCTGTCGTGCAATGCGTCTGTCAGACAGACAGAAGACCCTAGACAGTACAGCAGGACACAGACAGACACACAGACAGTCAGTCAGGTCCACACACACACACACACACGTGACATAATCACTGATCTTGATGCAGAGGTAGGCCTAGTGATATAGGTGGCTATGCACTGCCTGTCTCAGTGTGTTCCGTGCCTGTGTGTGCTGTCCTGTTGTGTCTGTCTGTCCTGTTCTGTTCTTGTCTGTTTCTTGCTTGTCCTGTTTGTGTCTGGCTGTCTTGTCTGTCTGGTCTGTCTGCCTGTAGGCGCTGTCTGTCCTGTAAGTCCTGTCTGTCTGGTCTGTGCTGGCTGTAGTGTCCTGTGCTGTCTGTCTGTCCTCTGTCGTGTCCTGTCTTGTCTGTCTTGCTGTTGTGGGACTGGTCCTGTCTGTCTGTCTGTCGTGTCTGTCTGTGTCTGTCTTGTCCTGTCATGTCCTGATCTGTGGTTCTGTCTGTCTGTCTGTCTGTCTGTCTGTCCCTGTGTGTCCGTCCTGTCTGTCTGTCGGTCTGGTTCTGTCTGGTCTGTCTGTCTGTCCCTGTTCGTATGGTCTGTCCTGTCAGTCCTGTCCGTGTGTCCCTGTCTGTCCTGTCTGTCTAGGTCTGTCTGTCTGTCCCTATTTGTCCCTGGGTCCCAGTGTCGTGTGGTGTGTCTGCGGTTTGTCTGTGATGTCTGTTGTGTCTGTCTGGTCTGTCAAATCTGCGTCTGTCTGCTGTACGTGTCTGTGTCTGTCTGGTCCTGTCTGTGTGTCTGTCTGCTGCTGTGCTGTCTGGTCTGTCTGTCGGTTCTGTACTCTGTCCTGTCCTGTCGGTCTGTCTGTCTGTCTGTCTGTCTGTCTGTCTGTCTGTCTGTCTGTCTGTCTGTCTGTCTGTCTGTCTGTCTGTCTGTCTGTCTGTCTGTCTGTCTGTCTGTCTGTCTGTCTGTCTGTCTGTCTGTCTGTCTGTCTGTCTGTCTGTCTGTCTGTCTGTCTGTCTGTCTGTCTGTGTGTCTGTCTGTCTGTCTGTCTGTCTGTCTGTCTGTCTGTCTGTCTGTCTGTCTGTCTGTCTGTCTGTCTGTCTGTCTGTCTGTCTGTCTGTCTGTCTGTCTGTCTGTCTGTCTGTCTGTCTGTCTGTCTGTCTGTCTGTCTGTCTGTCTGTCTGTCTGTCTGTCTGTCTGTGTGTCTGTCTGTCTGTCTGTCTGTCTGTCTGTCTGTCTGTCTGTCTGTGTCTGTCTGTCTGTCTGTCTGTCTGTCTGTCTGTCTGTGTCTGTCTGTCTGTCTGTCTGTCTGTCTGTCTGTCTGTGTCTGTCTGTCTGTCTGTCTGTCTGTCTGTCTGTCTGTCTGTCTGTCTGTCTGTCTGTCTGTCTGTCTGTCTGTCTGTCTGTCTGTCTGTCTGTCTGTCTGTCTGTCTGTCTGTCTGTCTGTCTGTCTGTCTGTCTGTCTGTCTGTGTGTCTGTCTGTCTGTCTGTCTGTCTGTCTGTCTGTCTGTCTGTCTGTCTGTCTGTCGTGTCTGTCTGTCTGTCTGTCTGTCTGTCTGTCTGTCTGTCTGTCTGTCTGTCTGTCTGTCTGTCTGTCTGTCTGT
>JAWQFJ010024909.1:0-15000 GCA_034096865.1 Theodoxus fluviatilis
AAGGTTCCTCGACGTCACGAGACGGGTGGTGGGTGGCGGACGAGAGAGAACCAAATCACATACGACGAGGTAGTGGTCAGATAAGGCACAGTCCTGCACTGCCTCCAACGATAGGAGGCTGCTCTCACTGCGGACTACCACCCAGTCTAGTGTGTGGACATTGATCACAGAGAAACTGAGAGCAAGCCAAGCCAACATTTCCCGAGTAGTCCGCCCTTTACGAAAAGCGGAGGGAGGCGAGGTGGAAACTAGGAGGACGACCGTTTGAATTTACAAAATTTATTGGATTCCCTCGTAAAACGGTGCTTACTGCAAGCCTAATTTTCTCGCAGTCTCCGTGAGAAAGCGTCAGGCTTCCCTCTCACTTCCTCCCTTGCTGGGCGCCCAGTACGTCAGCCACTAGCATGGCTTGCTCGCAAGTGGGGTCCCTCCTTTCGGCACCTTCTTCTCTCGCATTCAAAAACCACCCCTCCTTTTCTACTTTAATAGTTTCAAACAACACGTTGTGACTACAAATTCCCTTCAAGCAAACATCAAGTCGCTTTCATTCCCTGAGAGACTCCTAGTGTCAAGTATGCGTTTCAAGCAGGGCTCACTCACCTCGTGCAGCTGAACACTGCGACAGTTCACTTGAAGGCAGTAATCCCTTCAAGCTGTCTCCACCGCTACACCGCCACCTTTTTCCCAACAATGGCAGATTTAACATTTTGAAACGCTGTTATGATCGGCAGCACAAGCAGACGGACTAAAAAAGCAAACAAGTCAAAACACGAGAAAAAGAGTTCAACCTTAAGCTCAACATAGACTTCTTCAGCGCTTTGTTGACTGTGGCGACTTGTATTAAGCCATTTAGCCCTGACAAAGCAAATGAATCAACAGTCTGAATCCATCCACCTTCCGCTGATGAGGAAGTGGCAAATACGAACTGTCTCTACTGTTGTTCGGGTTTCACGTCTTGGCACACGCAAAGTCTTAGAGCGAGTAAAGGAGATTGAGAAGCCACCTTTATGAAGCAAGGTGGATTGAGAAGGGTATTGGGGAGCTTCCTCTAATTGCTAGGCTACAGTGAATGGTCACTTCATCTGATGAAAATCGCGGCCCTCGACACCACTGTCTAGGCCTGTGGAGAACCCTTCACTAGTATTTTGCCAGTTTCCATGACGACCTCCAAGACGACGTGGGGCAGAAAGGCGAGAACGGAGGGGTTGGACAGATGGATGGAGTTTACGGCCTATCAGCCTTTGTAGGCCATGAAAGGCCATTGAGCACAATATTAGAACAGTTCAGAGTAAACGCAAATCAAGCCACAATGTCCCTAGTTATTCGCCTCTTACAAATCGCGTAGGGATACGCGATGGGTTTATTCTGACCCCCAACCCACAGGGGGCTAAACGGAGGGGCTCACTGCAACCAGGCTGCCTTCAGTCGCTGTCCACGTGACGCAGTGGAAGTGTGGCCCACTGTTTTGTGTGTCGTCTCGGCCCTTAGTCTCACCTTCTTCTTTTTCTCCTCCTCCTCTCCATCTTCCTCTTCTTCTTGAACGTCTTCACACTTGAAGACCAGTTCTCGAGATAAAATTGGTGGTCCGCTAAAGATGGTCACATGCCCACACAGCTTTTTCATGCATGCTCATTCAACGTGTGAAAGATCTCGTTTACCAAACTGGATAGCTGCAAAGATCTTTTCCATAGCTTTTGCAGCCTTAAAAATCAAATCTTTTGGCCCGCACATGGGTCACTGCAGAAAGTTTGAACATGTGCGATGAGAGAAGGGAACTGAAGAAAAATAATGGTACAGCAGATGGAGCAAGTAAGTACAGAGAGGCCAACAACAGGGTCAAGAAGGCCATGAAAAGTGCCAAGGAGGAGTGGATCAAATAGCAATGTGATGCAGTTGAGAAGAACCTCCAGAAGAATAACACCAAGAAAGCATACCAGATAGTCAAAGACCTTACAGCGACCAAACAAGGGCGGGTCAACACCATACAAGACAAGAGCGTGATTTGTCTCACAGAAGAACACGAAATCATGAAACGCTGGACTGAGTACTGCTCTGAGCTGTACAACTATGACACCAAAGGAGATCATAAAGTATTGAACTGTCCTCAGACTACCGAGGAAGACAACTACTCAATTCTTCGAGAAGAGGTGGCGACAGCGGTTAAGTCCCTCAAGAAAGGGAAGTCAGCTGGGGTTGACAACATTCCAGGGGAACTCATCCAGGCAGGAGGCGACGCAATGATCGAGTGAGCTCAAGGGTCGTCCACCGAGAGGTCGGGTTACTTCTGACTCTGCGTTTGTGTACCTGCTTCGCATGCTTGGACTGTGTGTATGGACCTGATTTTTGGTAAGCTGCTTCATGATGTGGGACGGTTTCGTTTGGTGTGCTTTCTGTGCCCCTCCACCTCTTCGTCTTGTGTTTCTGTGCATTTTGTTTTCTGAAAGACTGGCTGTATTGAACCGTCAGCCACCGCCATTGACCCCTCGCTCAGCGCCCGCGTGCAACGTGACATCGCGTCAGATCAACTGCCGTTAGACCGAGGTGAGCGTGCTAAGCAGTTACGCTTGCAGTTCGATCGCGCTAAACTGCTTTCTGTCACACCGGCCTGCCTGACCTCTGACCTCGTCACTCGCTTGGGATCTCTGGAAATAGGTGTGGGTTTACCCCGGAAGCGTTACCGAAAACGTAAACAAAGCAAACGCTGTGGACTGAAAGTGCTGTGCTTGAATGCACAATCGTGTAGAAGCAAAGCGATGGAATTACATGAATTGATCGTAGATCATAACGCCGACATCATGATGTTGACTGAAACTTGGCTGTACGCACAAGGCGATGAGGCCTATATACGTGGTACGCATGACCCCTGCTGGCTGTGAGTTTCACACTTTTCCCCGTGCTGGTTCCAAAGGATCGCCTTTATTACTCGGACCAGCCTTTCAGCCACCTTCAAACCCCTTGACTACACATCGTTTGAGGGTGTAGAGATGCGTCTGTCTAGACAACGTACCACTGCTGTGTGTGTCTGCCTGTGTAGGCCTCCTCCCAGTAGGAAAAATCAGCTAGTGAACTCAACTTTTCTTCGGGAATTCCCGGAGCTTTTGTCGGCCTATGTTGACAGTTGCTGTGATGTCTCCTATGTGGGAGATTTCAATTTTCCTTTTGATGACGACTCTGATGCTCAAGTGAAGAGTTTGAAGTCTAAGTTGAGTGATTTTGGCCTGTCTCAACTTGTCAGTGTGCCTACTCATCGTCGTGGTCCAGCGTGTCAAACGCGGCGCTGAGGTCCAATAACGCCACCAACGAGAGGCGTTTCTCATCTGCGCTTACAAGCAGACCATCGAGGACACAGCGCGGCAGTCTCAGTGCTGTGCCCCTTCTTGTACACAGACTGGCGTGCGTCCCACAGATCATTTTCAGACAGCTCTGGGTCTGGTTGTTTGGTAACGTGGCAGAGAATGGGTGGCTGGGTGACGTGACGTAGCTGGCCTCTCTGTCTTGGTCCATGCAGACCCCGCCGCTGCGAGTTGTGCTAGTGTCTAGTGCCACTTTCCACTCTCGCCCATGGCAGCTTCTGCAATTGGAAGTGCAATGGCACGACTGTGCTACAGAAGATCCCAAAACAAGGATTTTTATATGCACCCGAGACACTTTGGTTAGAACGCCAATGTGAACCTCATCACTGCTCTGTTGTTTGAGGGTGTTGGGTCGTTGTTCTCAACGATAGGCCTACAACGTTGACGAGAAGATCGGAGCGTAGCATCTTTAGTGATCGTAATGTGTCTTGTCCTTAACGATCCTTCTGTCTGAGCTGGTCTTGCTTTGAGCTCCACCGCTCTTTCACAGTCCTGTATTTCTCTGTTTCAGTCGCCTTTTCTGCGATCCTTCTGTTTCTGTCTGTCTGTCTGTCTGTCTGTCTGTCTGTCTGTCTGTCTGTCTGTCTGTCTGTCTGTCTGTCTGTCTGTCTGTCTGTCTGTCTGTCTAACTGTCTGTCGGTCTGTCTGTCTGTCTGTCTGTCTCTCTCTCTCTCTCTCTCTCTCTCTCTCTCTCTCTCTCTCTCTCTCTCTCTCTCTCTCTCATCAATTCAGCAAAGTTTTTACCTCTATCATTACTGACAGATTAAATGACTGGGTGGAGATTAACGGTTTATTAGGTGAAGAACAGGCAGGCTTCAGAAGAGGTCATTCTACCATGGATAATGTTTTTGTATTACATTCAGTTGTGCAGAGATATCTTTCGAGACGACGAAAAGTATATGTTGCATTTGTGGACCTGAAGAAGGCGTTTGTCTGGGTAGATAGAAAGGTCCTGTGGGAAATACTAGAAAAATACGGGTTGCAAGGGAGATTACTCGAGATGCTAAAAGCCATATTGTTACGAAACGCATATTTCCCATTTGCTCCTGGTTGTGGTTATATCATATAGTGGGTTGGGAATTATCTGCCAAGCCATAGTGTAGTTTGATATTGCTGCCAAGCCTGTGTTGATGATGTGATTTATATGGTGAATGGAGTTTTGGAAGGGAAATCGAACAGTGAACCTTGTTTTCCTTCCAATGGAGAAACGAACTTAGTAGAACGTTTGGGAGGATATTATATTCATCTCGGTTCACACCCTGCCATTGACCAATCTGCAGTGAACTTTTTAGGGATCGGACTAATGAGACAGCTCAGTTATTGATCAATGGGAAGGTGGATGGCTGTGTGAACAGTTGATTGGTTGTTTGGTATGAGATCGTGAATCAAGACACCCTCCAACGCCGTGATTGGTTGAGAACAACAGGTAGACTTTTGCTGTTGTATTTAAACCCGTGTTGTGGAATAGCAGGCGTGCCCGTTGCAGAATTTTCACAGAGACAGCCCACGTGTGGACGGCGCCCTGTCTTAGAAAGAGTTCACGTGTTGAACTGTCTGTGAAAGCTGATGAAGTTTCGTCCGCTGACGAATTATGCCCAGTAAGCTACTTTAATTGGCTGTGGGTAGACAGAAAGCTGATTGGAGGACTGCCCTCACTTCTGACTGCAGAGAGAGACAACGCATAAGGTATCACGAGTTCTCGTTTTTGCAACGTTTCCCTCTCCTGAGTGAACTATCTCCTGACCACCCTGTATGGAGAAATTGTCTTTAGAAATTCTCCAACTCCTGAGAAACCACCTGCGAGAAAACTCTGACCGTCTCTCGCATCGTTCCCCTCCTCGTCGCCCTCTCAAGTTGCCTTGCCTGCTGTCTGCCCACCACGGGAAGGATTTGCCGTCTGCTTGACTGCCCCACCGGACGTCTGTCCACGGGTCCACGCCGGGACTTCTACATCTCCTGAATCGAGTACAAGTCAAGACCTCCGCCTCCACTACAAGAATCGAGAAATAACGACTGCCTCCTCTCCAATGCGAGGCAAACTCATGTTTCGTCGTATTTTGTGAAGTGCGTCCATGAGTGGACATCCCAAAATTCCCCTCTCCCTATAGTGTGTGTGGAATTTCATTCATTGGAAAGCGAGCCCACGTTGCTCGCTACGGATTGGCTGAACACCACAACAGGTCTGAGATGTGAGTATACTTTTCCCATCTGGCTTGGCAGCCTTTATCAGTTAATTATTATCTATTCTGGGGAAGGGTTCTTTTCATTTAGAAATGCGTTTCAGTATCTCCATGACTTATTAATTATTGTGTCGAAATTATCACTCATGACCAATTTGTTTATCATTGATTAAAGCTGTATTTGAACTTTGATTTCGGTATCCCAGTCCTCATTTACGTACGTACGTCATCCTTGTGTGAATGATGGATTGGAAGGTGCCAAGTAGTAATGAAGTACCCTAGACATTCAACGAGCCAAAGAAAAGATTAATAATCTTTTAATACTACTTGTAACACATATACTCGCAAGTTCTGTGCTGTGTTAGATGCAACAATGGCTACGGAGATGTGTTCGAATGTAACTGCGGACTGAAGCAGGGCTGCAAGATGTCTCCGATCCTATTTTCCTTCTTGGTGAATTATGTTGCAAAATATATTTCGAAATATGGTAGACATGGTATCCAGCTTATGCCGGACAATACGACGATATATGCACTATTGTATGCAGATGATATTGCTCTTATTTCTGATTCAGCAATAGGACTTCAAAACCAATTAAACTGTTTAGAGAAAGGAACTGTTGCAGTCGGCCTACAGGTTAATCACAAAAAAACAAAGGTCATTGTATTTCGCAATGAAGAATACTTGGCTGAACCCAAACACCGGCGGTAAATGAAAGTCGCTTTAACACAAGGCGAGCACAGACGTCTGTGTTTGGGTTCTACTTTACGCGTCGCCTGCAGTCCAAGGAATTTGGATACTTGGCTGACCATGAGAAATGGTACACTGTACTTAGGTTCCAAAAGGTTAGAAACGGTGAACGAATACAAATATCTTGGTGCATTATTCACTACCATACTCTCATTTAACAGTATGCAATATGATCTCGTACAACGAGCGAAAGGTGCCATGATGCAGATATTTAGATGTCTGCGAAGACTGGATTGTATGTCGCCAGGTGTATATTTCAAACTATTCGATGCTCAGGTGCAGTCAGTATGGTTGCATAGCGCCGAGCTGTGGGGCACCAGTCAATGTTATGTTGTGGAATGTGTACATTTACAGGCTATTAAACGTTTTCTTAATTTACCCATGCAGGTACCAAATTTAATGGTGTACGGAGATACGGGTAGATACCCCTTGTACATAACTGCTTCAATGAGGGCTATCAAGTAGGCCTACTGGCTGCGTTTACTGAAAATGGAATCGAGTAGATACCCTCGCAAAGCTTACAGCATGATGTTGGCATCTGGTTCAAATGAAAACTGGTCAAGCAGAATAAAAGATCTACTAGGTAGATATGGATTCTTGGAAATGTGGATTAATCAGAAAGTGCAATGTGAGGGTGAATTCTTGAGAGAACTAAGAAAACAAATGGTAAATGAATATAATACAATGTGGTCTGAAGCTTTGAACGCTAGTGATATATATTCTTTTTTTCGTTGTTTCAAAGCACTACGGTATAAAGAGATGTATTTGTACAGTATTGACAAGAAAGTATTTAGAGATGTGTACATTCGTTTCCGTATGGGATTTACCGACCTGTATGTGCATTAATACCGATATGTAAAGGAAAGTGATTTCAACACATACTTGTGTCCAGCATGTTATGAAACAGATGAGTGTGAAAGACATTTTCTTCTTGAATGTTCAGTATATGAGGACCTGAGAAGAAATATCCATAGAAATCTCCCTAATGGGAATGTAGAGATCCAATACCTGCAGATGGAGCAAGATATAATGGTGATAAGATCTGTAGCAAGGTACTTGTATCATGCATTTAAAAGGCGGGAGGAGGCAGTGGCTACAGCAGTGACTGAAGAGGCATTCACTACTTGACTGTAACCTTTGAAATATTGATGTGAAGGGCCGGAGGCCCAACAATAAACTGTTCGTTCGTTCGTTCGTTCGTTCGTTCGTTCTCTCTCATCGATCATAGTCACATTGTTCATTCTGAAATCATCTCCACGGTTTACAGTTTCTCACGTATTTGGGAATGGAGTTTGACAAACTTGGCCCACTGTGGGTTAGGGGTCAGATGTCAACTCACCACGTCAATGACGGGATTGGTGAAATAACTGGGGAAATCCAGACTTGACTCACCCTTTCTCTAACCAGCTCCTGTGATGTTTCTGCTCTGTGGCTTCACACAGCCTACGATAGCTGTTAAGCCGTAAAACATCATCATCATCATCATCATCATCATCATCATCATCATCATCATCATCATCATCATCATCATCATCATCATCATCATCATTCACCGCACACAAACATTTTTTATCTTGTTCATGCCCAAATCCAGACACTGGTGCTGAGAAAACGACACAGGAATGCTTTGGGAAGAGTCGATTGTGTTTCCATGACAACAATGCGCACAGTTGTGAAAGCGCGCGCTTTCGGCGAAAAAGCTGAGCTGGTGTTTGAGAATGATGATAAAAAGTATTGCCTCAGAGTAGGTAAAAATAACATCCCACGCCCCTATCCCCTTCCACCCCCCTCCAATAGTTGTGGTTACGGTTACGGTAACCTGACAACCTTATTTTTTCCTGCCGACTCTAAACTCCTTTTTCGATCGTTGGGGGAAATAAAAGAAAGAAATGGAAGGTATACAACAAACTACGTGATGTCCCATGTTCCCTATCAGCATGAGTCTTGAACTGTTATATGCCAAGCTATCAGCCATTCATCGATTCCAGTTATATGTTGTCCCGTGCTGATTGCACGAACTGTTCTAAAACAATTTGGTACTGGTCCAGAGTTTTGAGAACAGCACTGACAAGTTACGAGTCAAAGAAGTAAGAATTTAGTTTTGTAATTGAATGCAAATGTATATACTTATGAAGCCACGACGCCGAAATTGAGATGTGGGTGGGAATGGTGGGGGGATGTGGGGGTTGTGGGGGTAGTGCGCGCGCGCGCGCGCGCGTGTGTGTGTGGTCTTGGCACTCCTGTCTGCATAGGCTAAGCTCCAAGCCAGAATCTGCGTGGTAATGGAACCCTCTTTGAGCAGATTTGCCCAGCTGGAGACCATTCACTCACACACACGCACACATACACACACAACACACACACACACACACACACACACACACACACACACACACACACAGACAAACACACACACACAAACACACACACAGCACTTCACTTCACTTCACCTGTCCTGTAGTCTGGATGACCGTTGGGGCACCATATACAACCAGCTCTCTCCATTCCTCTCGCCTCTAGGACTGTCTCAAGGCTTCGCTGAGCCTCATCCCTGTCCATTCTGAGACGTTGTCCTCCCATCTTTTCCTTTGTCTGCCTCTACTCCTCCCTCCTTTTACTGTGTCTTGTAACACAGTCTTGGCAAGCCCTGACGATCGTGAGAAGTGCCCATACCACTTTAGTTTGCGTCTTTTCACAGTGGTCAGTAGTTCTTCATGGGGACCGATGGCTTGCCTGATTCTGTTTTGGACTTCCTCGTTTGTGATGCGGTCCTTGTAGGAGATGCCGAGGAGTCGTCGAAAGCATCTCATTTCCATGGCCTGTATCCTTCTCTCCAAGTCTCCAAGTCCAAGGGCGCGCATTAGTCTGATCTTTGAGCTGAGGGCTATGTTCCTGTCCTTCCAGATGGTCTTGAGTTTTGTGAGTGCTGCTGTGGTCTGAGCAATTCTGGCGAGTATTTCAGGACACACAACACACACACACACACACACTCACACACTCATACACACACAGACACACACACATGCGCATACACACACAGACACATACACACAAACACACACACACGCGTGCGCGCGCGCGCAGTCTCAATCTGGTCTCCTATAAAAATATAGATATAAAAAACAGGCCCACTTATCAATCCTTTTTCCCCATATTACCTATAACACAACTTTTTTTCATAATGCCGATGCTTACTGCAAATTTCTTCATGCGTGTGCATCTGTCAGCAAAATTCATTGGCTGTTTGTGTCTGCGTGTCTGTCAATCTGCCTATCTCCCTGCCTACCTGTCTGCATGTTTGTTTGCCTGTCTGTCTCTCTACCAGTCTGTCTATTTCTATATCTCTCTGCCCATCTCTGTGCCTGTCCCTGTGCCTGTCTCTCTATCCTCTAGTCTGTTTCCATGACAACAATGCGCCCAGTCGTGAAAGCGCGCTTTCGGCGAAAAAGCTGAGCAGCAGAATGACAGTAAAAAAGTATTGCCTCAGAGTAGACAAAAATGACACTCCACGCGCCCATCCCCTCCCATCTGCCTTTTCTTCACACAACTTCATCAGTCGTTAGCTGTCTCCGCCACCCTCATGATCAGCAGTGAAGTCGTTAACAGTTTCGTCGTAGACTTCAATCTCGCAAATACCGAAACTGTTGTTTTTGCTAGAATTACGCTGCATCACGATAACAAGGCAAGAGCGAGCACTTTAGTCATGCTGACAAAGTGCGCGTAGTGGGCGATGGCAAGGCAACTTAACAGCGTTTGACGGACGGACTGACGTCACGGCTCGATCGGCTTGCTGCGTGTCTGCATGTCAATCAGCTTATCCCCATGACAACTAACAGCCTTCGAGTTCAAACGTAATTCCCATTTGAACAGCTTATCGGGCAGAATGTAATCAGACCAGCCTATGTATTTCAGTGGGGCGGATAGGGGAGTGACCTCCAGATATGTCTGTCTGTCTGTCTACCTACCTACCTAACTACCTCCCTCCCTCCCCCCCCCCTCCCTCCGTCCGTCCGTCCGTCCGTCCGTCTGTCTGTCCATCCGTCACGAGTACATGTATACCAGACAGCCCTTTCCATGGCCACACAACGAATCACGAAAGAATACACAAGTCGGGTAGCTGGTCATTTTGCCTCTCTGGTAAGAAAAGACACGAATAAGTCCGTCAAGGCTTTCCTCTGCCAACAGAGAAGCAAACTCATTCAACTGTATCCGTTTTCTACCAAAGAACACATTCTTCCCACTCCGGTTCTCTAGTTGGTTTCCACATGAAAGTAGCAGTAGTATTGGTGGTGGTGATGGTGATGGTAGTAGTAGTGGTGGTGGTGATGGTGATGGTAGTAGTAGTGGTGGTGGTGATGGTGATGGTAGTAGTAGTGGTGGTGGTGATGGTGATGGTAGTAGTAGTGGTGGTGGTGATGGTGATGGTAGTAGTAGTGGTGGTGGTGATGGTGATGGTAGTAGTAGTGGTGGTGGTGATGGTGATGGTAGTAGTAGTGGTGGTGGTGATGGTGATGGTAGTAGTATTGGTGGGGGTGATGGTGATGGTAGTAGTAGTGGTGGGGGTGATGGTGATGGTAGTAGTAGTGGTGGGGGTGATGGTGATGGTAGTAGTAGTGGTGGGGGTGATGGTGATGGTAGTAGTAGTGGTGGTGGTGATGGTGATGGTAGTAGTAGTGGTGGTGGTGATGGTGATGGTAGTAGTAGTGGTGGTGGTGATGGTGATGGTAGTAGTAGTGGTGGTGGTGATGGTGATGGTAGTAGTAGTGATGGTAGTGGTGGTGATGGTAGTTGTAGTGATGGTAGTGATGGTGATGGAAGTTGTAGTGGTGGTAGTGGTGGTGATGGAAGTTGTAGTGGTGGTAGTGGTGGTGATGGAAGTTGTAGTGGTGGTAGTGGTGGTGATGGAAGTTGTAGTGGTGGTAGTGGTGGTGATGGAAGTTGTAGTGATGGTAGTGGTGGTGATGGAAGTAGTAGTGGTGGTAGTGGTGGTGATGGAAGTAGTAGTGGTGGTAGCGGTGGTGATGGAAGTACATTAGTAGTGATGGTAGTGGTGGTGATGAAAGTTGTAGTGATGGTAGTGGTGGTGATGGAAGTAGTAGTGGTGGTAGTGGTTGTGATGGAAGTACTAGTGGTGGTAGTGGTGGTGATGGAAGTAGTAGTGATGGTAGTGGTGGTGATGGAAGTTGTAGTGGTGGTAGTGGTGGTGATGGAAGTTGTAGTGATGGTAGTGGTGGTGATGGAAGTAGTAGTGGTGGTAGAGGTGGTGATGGAAGTAGTAGTGGTGGTAGCGGTGGTGATGGAAGTAGTAGTGATGGTAGTGGTGGTGATGGAAGTTGCAGTGATGGTAGTGGTGGTGATGGAAGTAGTAGTGGTGGTAGTGGTTGTGATGGAAGTAGTAGTGGTGGTAGTGGTGGTGATGGAAGTAGTAGTGGTGGTAGTGGTGGTGATGGAAGTAGTAGTGGTGGTAGTGGTGGTGATGGAAGTAGTAGTGGTGGTAGTGGTGGTGATGGAAGTAGTAGTGGTGGTAGTGGTGGTGATGGAAGTTGTAGTGATGGTAGTGGTGGTGATGGATGTAGTAGTGGTGGTAGTGGTGGTAATGGAAGTAGTAGTGATGGTAGTGGTGGTGATGGAAGTAGTAGTGGTGGTAGTGGTGGTGATGGAAGTAGTAGTGGTGGTAGTGGTGGTAGTGGTGGTGATGGAAGTAGCAGTGGTGGTAGTGGTGATGGAAGTAGTAATGATGGTAGTGGTGGTGGAGAAAGTAGCAGTGATAGTGGTGGTGATGGAAGTAGTAGCAGTGGTAGTGGTGGTGGTGGTGGTGGTGGTAGTGGCGATGGTGGAAGTAGTTGTGGTGGTGATGGTGGTGGTGATGGAAGAAGTAGTAGTGGTGGTGGTGGTGGTGGTGATGGAAGAAGTAGTAGTGGTGGTGGTGGTGGTGGTGATGGAAGAAGTAGTAGTGGTGGTGGTGGTGGTGGTGATGGAAGAAGTAGTAGTGGTGGTGGTGGTGGTGGTGATGGAAGAAGTAGTAGTGGTGGTGGTGGGTGTGGTGATGGACGAAGTAGTAGTTGTGGTGGTGGTGGTGGTGGTGATGGAAGAAGTAGTAGTGGTGGTGGTGGTGGTGGTGGTGGTGGTTGTGGTGGTGGTGGTGGTGGTGATGGAAGAAGTAGTAGTGGTGGTGGTGGTGGTGATGGAAGAAGTAGTAGTGGTGGTGGTGGTGGTGGTGATGGAAGAAGTAGTAGCGGTGGTGGTGGTGGTGATGGAAGAAGTAGTAGTGGTGGTGGTGGTGGTGATGGACGAAGTAGTAGTTGTGGTGGTGGTGGTGGTGGTGATGGAAGAAGTAGTAGTGGTGGTGGGGTGGTGGTGATGGAAAAAGTAGTAGTGGTGGTGGTGGTGATGGAAGTAGTAGTAGTAGTGGTGGTGGTGGTGGTGGTGGTGATGGAAGAGGTAGTAGTGGTGGTGGTGGTGGTGGTGATGGAAGAAGTAGTAGTGGTGGTGGTGCTGCTACTACTAGAGCGCAAAGGAGGCAGCACGGCGAGAGGGAGAGAGAATGGAGAAACTGAGGGACGAATGCCGGAGGACGAGATTGGTGTAGCGGTTCCGTGACTCTGAGGATTTGATCTTGATGTATCTCCGTCACATCAGACGACTTCTCCTGCCCAGCCTGGCCATTCTAGTTCCATTTCTCTCTCTTACACCCATCTGTCCATCCGTCTCTGTCCACTCCGGGAGTGGGTCATGGGAGGAGCCTCTCTCTCAGTCGGACTGCTCCGGGAAACTGTTCAGCCATCCAATCACAGATCCCTTACACTTCCTTTGCGCGGAGAAACGACAATTTTTTTGGATAAAGTATGTACTAGTTCCATTCCTGACAGCCAAACTTAAACCGTGCTTCGCTAAAGCTTCCATCTTACAAGCAGTCGAGGGAGCGCTACCAGTGGGGAGGGGGCACTACCAGTGGGGAGGGGGCGCTGCCAGTGGAGTAGGAGCGCTGCCAGTGGGGAGGAAGCGCTACCAGTGGCGAGGGAGCGCTGGCGAGGGAGCGCTACCAGTGGCGAGGGAGCGCTACCAGTGGCGAGGGAGCGCTGGCGAGGGAGCGCTACCAGTGGCGAGAGAGCGCTGTCAGTGGCGAGGGAGCGCTGCCAGTGGCGAGGGAGCGCTACCAGTGGCGAGGGAGCACTACCAGTGGCGAGAGAGCGCTGCCATAGGCGAGGGAGCACTACCAGTGGCGAGGGAGCGCTGCCAGTGGGGAGGGAGCGCTGCCAGTGGCGAGGGAGCGCTACCAGTGGCGAGGGAGCGCTGCCAGTGGGGAGGGAGCGCTGCCAGTGGCAAGGGAGCGCTGCCAGTGGCGAGGGAGCACTACCAGTGGCGAGGGAGCGCTGCCAGTGGCAAGGGAGCGCTACCAGTGGCGAGGGAGCGCTGGCGAGGGAGCGCTAGCAGTGGGGAGGGAGCACTACCAGTGGCGAGGGAGCGCTGGCGAGGGAGCGCTGCCAGTGGCAAGGGAGCGCTACCAGTGGCGAGGGAGCGCTGGCGAGGGAGCGCTACCAGTGGCGAGGGAGCGCTACCAGGGGCGAGGGAGCACTACCAGTGGCGAGGGAGCACTACCAGTGGCGAGGGAGCACTACCAGTGACGAGGGAGCGCTACCAGGGGCGAGGGAGCACTACCAGTGGCGAGGGAGCGCTGGCGAGGGAGCGCTGCCAGTGGCAAGGGAGCGCTACCAGTGGCGAGGGAGCGCTGGCGAGGGAGCGCTACCAGTGGCGAGGGAGCGCTACCAGTGGCGAGGGAGCACTACCAGTGGCGAGGGAGCACTACCAGTGGCGAGGGAGCACTACCAGTGGCGAGGGAGCGCTACCAGTGGCGAGGGAGCGCTACCAGTGGCGAGGGAGCGGTGACGAGGGAGCGCTACCAGTGGCGCGGGAGCACTACCAGGGGCGAGAGAGCGCTGCCATAGGCGAGGGAGCACTACCAGTGGCGAGGGAGCGCTGCCAGTGGCGAGGGAGCGCTGCCAGTGGCGAGGGAGCGCTACCAGTGGCGAGGGAGCGCTGCCAGTGGGGAGGGAGCGCTGCCAGTGGCGAGGGAGCGCTGCCAGTGGCGAGGGAGCACTACCAGTGGCGAGGGAGCGCTGCCAGTGGCAAGGGAGCGCTACCAGTGGCGAGGGAGCGCTGGCGAGGGAGCGCTAGCAGTGGGGAGGGAGCACTACCAGTGGCGAGGGAGCGCTGGCGAGGGAGCGCTGCCAGTGGCAAGGGAGCGCTACCAGTGGCGAGGGAGCGCTGGCGAGGGAGCGCTACCAGTGGCGAGGGAGCGCTACCAGGGGCGAGGGAGCACTACCAGTGGCGAGGGAGCACTACCAGTGGCGAGGGAGCACTACCAGTGACGAGGGAGCGCTACCAGGGGCGAGGGAGCACTACCAGTGGCGAGGGAGCGCTGGCGAGGGAGCGCTGCCAGTGGCAAGGGAGCGCTACCAGTGGCGAGGGAGCGCTGGCGAGGGAGCGCTACCAGTGGCGAGGGAGCGCTACCAGTGGCGAGGGAGCGCTACCAGTGGCGAGGGAGCGCTGCCAGTGGCGAGGGAGCGCTACCAGTGGCGAGGGAGCACTACCAGTGGCGAGGGAGCACTACCAGTGGCGAGGGAGCACTACCAGTGGCGAGGGAGCGCTACCAGTGGCGAGGGAGCGCTGCCAGTGGCGAGGGAGCGCTGCCAGTGGCGAGGGAGCGCTACCAGTAA
>JAWQFJ010024911.1:0-10000 GCA_034096865.1 Theodoxus fluviatilis
ATTCCAGTACAAAGACAGGAAGGCTTGCTCACAGCCCAGTAGATTCCAGTACATATACAGGAAGGCTTGTACACAGTCCAGTAAACAGGCACGAAGGCTTGTAAACAGTTCAGTACAGCTCAGTAAACAGACAGGAAGACTTGTACACAGTTCAGTATACAGACTGAAAGGTTTGAAACAATCTAATATTGTTCAATACAAAGACAACATGGCTTGTACAAAAACCAGTACATTCCAGTACACAGACAACAAGAAGGGCAAAGCCCACACGACTCACATGCTGAGAGGATGTGAAAAATGGCTGTTTTTAGACAACATTTACGGCCCTTGCGACCTTGACCATAAAGCAAGGTCATGTCACTATGTATGTTTTTTGACGCCTTGTCATCATACACCATCATGCCACATTTGGTATTGATAGACTTAATAGTCTCCGAGAAAAATCCAACGTTAAAGTTTTTTACGGATGACAGAACGCCCGGACGGACGACACGGGTGACCTAGTATGAAAGTATAGCATGTGTACGACAATCTTATGAAATTTGGAAGAGTTATCTTCCATAGTTCAGGGTCAAGGTCACTGCACAATATGTATACAATACAACTTTAAAGACCTCCAGTGACATTGAAGCAAGGTCAATCAAACGTATCAAAAGATAGGTATTACTTTGCCCTATATACCATACATAGGTCAGATATCCAATCTCAAAAACTTCAGAGAAAATTGGGACAATATGAAAAATTGCTGTACTTTACGGCCCCTACGACCTTGACCTTGAAGAAAGGTCAGATCACTATATGTTTTTGACGCCTTGTCATCATACACCATCATGCCAAATTGGGCGTTGATAGACTTAATGTCTCCGAGAAAAATCCAACGTTAAAGTTTTTTAAGGACGACAGGAAACCCAGACGCCCGGACACTCATGCGAACACACGGGTGACCTAGTATGAAAGTATAACATGTGTACTACAATTTTGTGAAGTTTGGAAGAGTTATCTGCCATAGTTCGGGGTCAAGGTCACTTCAAAATATGTATACAATTCAACTTTAAAGACCTCTTGTGACCTTGACCTTGAAGCAAAGTCAATAAAATTGGTATCAAATGATAGGGATTATTGTACCCTATATACCATATATAGATCAGGTATATAATTTTAAAAACTTTAGAGAAAATTGGGAAAATGTGAAAAATGGATGTTTTTTAGGCAACATTTACGGCCCCTGCGACCTTGACCTTGAAGCAAGGTCAAGTCGCTATGTATATTTTTTTACATCTTATCATCCTACACCATAATGCCAAATTGGGTATTTATAGACTTAATAGTCTCCAATAAAAATTTAACGTTAAAGTTTTTTACAGACGCCCGGGCGCCCGGACGCCCGGACGGACGAAAAGGGTGAGTACATAGACTCACTTTTGCTTCGCATGTGAGTCAAAAAGGTCGTAGCACGATTTCCAACGCACCCAGTAGACAGGCGCGGATGCTTTTTGTGAATGATAACAAATATGACGATGAAGACGACAAGAACAATGTCGAAGGCGACGACCATGACGATGAAGATAATAATGATAGTGGTGGTGGAGATGGTGGTGGTGGTGGTCGTGTTAGTGGTTGTTGCGACGGCGGCGGATGAGGACTGTACAAATTCACATCACTGCATGGTACATAGTGGATCCACTCAACGTACAATCGTTGTACCCCGAGCTGAGTAGTAACAGCACTCGCAAACACATTAGCCACAACAAGGGCGCACAGTGCACGGAGCAGCAGGAAGGGTAGACTCACGTGACAGGGCATGCCATCGGAGTCTGTCCTCTCTGTCTGAAGGATGGGAATTGGGGGGTAACGGTTACACTGGCAATGACCTGTCTCGGCTGGGGGCCGGGTTCCTGGAGCTCCCTCCTCTGTGTGTCAGAAATGCATCATGCAGACAACAAGCTGTACCGTATTAACTTTCATGGACACCACAAGAAGATCTGTAGACACCATAATGGACCCTACCAGAGGTGCTGTAGTCACCATTTTGAACACTACCAGTGGTGCTCTAGACACCATCTTGAACACTACCAGTGGTGCTGTATTCACAATCATGGGCACTACCAGAGGTGCTGTAGTCACCATCTTGAACACTACCAGTGGTGCTGTAGTCACCATCTTGAACACTACCAGTGGTGCTGTAGACACCATAATGGACCCTACCAGCGGTGCTGTAGTCACCATCATGGACACTACCAGTGGGGCTGTAGACACCATAATGGACCCTACCAGCGGTGCTGTAGTCACCATCATGGACACTACCAGTGGTGCTGTAGACACCATCATGGGCACTACCAGTGGTGCAATAGTCACCATCACGAACACTACCAGTAGTGCTGTAGTCACCATCGTGGGCACTACCAGTGCTGCTGTAGTCACCATCATCGGCACTACCAGTGGTGCTGCAGACACCATCATGGATACTACCAGTGGTGCAGTAGACACAATCATGGACACTACCAGTGGTGCTGTAGACACCATCATGGGCACTACCAGTGGTGCTGTAGTCACCATCATGGGCACTACCAGTGGTGCTGTAGTCACCATCACGAACACTACCAGTGGTGCTGCAGACATCATCATGGCCACTACCACATGTGCTGTAGTCACCATCATGGGCACTACCAGTGGTGCTGCAGACATCATCATGGCCACTACCAGTAGTGCTGTAGTCACCATCATGGGCACTACCAGTAGTGTTGTAGTCACCATCATGGGCACTACCAGTAGTGCTGTAGTCACCATCATGGACACTATCAGTGGTGCTGCAGACACCATCATGGGCACTACCAGTGGTGCTGTAGTCACCATCATGGGCACTACCAGTAGTGCTGCAGACATCATCATGGCCACTACCAGTAGTGCTGTAGTCACCATCATGGGCACTACCAGTAGTGTTGTAGTCACCATCATGGGCACTACCAGTGGTGCAATAGTCACCATCACGAACACTACCAGTAGTGCTGTAGTCACCATCGTGGGCACTACCAGTGCTGCTGTAGTCACCATCATCGGCACTACCAGTGGTGCTGCAGACACCATCATGGATACTACCAGTAGTGCGATAGTAACCATCATGGGCACTACCAGTAGTGTTGTACTCACCATCATGGCCACTACCAGTAGTGCGATAGTAACCATCATGGGCACTACCAGTAGTGCTGTACTCACCATCATGGGCACTACCAGTAGTGCTGTACTCACCATCATGGGCACTACCAGTAGTGCTGTACTCACCATCATGGGCACTACCAGTAGTGCTGTACTCACCATCATGGGCACTACCAGTGGTGCTGCAGTCACCATCATGGGCACTACCAGTAGTGCTGTACTCACCATCATGGGCACTACCAGTAGTGCTGTACTCACCATCATGGGCACTACCAGTGGTGCTGTAGTCACTATCATGGGCACTACCAGTGGTGCTGTACTCACTATCATGGGCACTACCAGTGGTGCTGTAGTCACCATCATGGGCACTACCAGTAGTATTGTAGTCACCATCATGGGCACTACCAGTGGTGCTGTAGTCACCATCATGGGCACTATCAGTAGTGTTGTAGTCACCATCATGGGCACTACCAGTAGTGTTGTAGTCACCATCATGGGCACTACCAGTGGTGCTGTACTCACTATCATGGGCACTGCCAGTGGTGCTGTACTCACTATCATGGGCACTACCAGTGGTGCTGTAGTCACCATCATGGGCACTACCAGTAGTGTTGTAGTCACCATCATGGGCACTACCAGTGGTGCTGTACTCACTATCATGGGCACTACCAGTGGTGCTGTACTCACTATCATGGGCACTACCAGTGGTGCTGTAGACACCATCATGGGCACTACTAGTGGTGCTGCAGACATCATCATGGGCACTACCAGTGGTGCTGCAGACAACATAATAGACACCACCTATAGTGCTGTAGACACCATAATGGGCACTACCAGTAGTGCAGTAGACACCATCACGGGCGCTACCAGTGGTGCAGTAGACAAGATCATGGACACTACCATTGGTGCAGTAGACACCATCATGGACACTACCCATAGTGCTGTAGACACCATCATAGGCACTACCAGTAGTGCTGTAGAATCCATAATGGGCACTACCAGTGGTGCAGTAGACACCATCATGGACACTACCATTGGTGCAGTAGACACCATCATGGACACTACTAGTGGTGCAGTAGACACCATCATGGACTCTACCCATAGTGCTGTAGACACCATCATGGGCACTACCAGTGGTGCTGCAGACACCATCATGGACACTACCAGTGGTGCAGTAGACACCATCATGGACACTACCAGTGGTGCAGTAGACACCATCATGTAAACTACCAGTGGTGCAGTAGACACCATCATGGACACTACCAGTGGTGCTGTAGACACCATCATGGACACTACCAGTGGTGCTGTGGACACCGTCATGGGCACTACCAGTGCTGCTGCAGACACCATCATGGGCACTACCAGTGGTGCTGTAGACACCATCATGGACACTACCAGTGGTTCTGTGGACACCGTCATGGGCACTACCAGTGGTGCTGCAGACA
This sequence comes from Theodoxus fluviatilis, assembly GCA_034096865.1. NCBI lineage: Eukaryota > Metazoa > Mollusca > Gastropoda > Cycloneritida > Neritidae > Theodoxus > Theodoxus fluviatilis. Next base: position 4,599 of record JAWQFJ010024911.1, read on the forward strand.
CCATCATGGGCACTACCAGTAGTGCTGTAGACACCATCATGGGCACTACTAGTGGAGCAGTAGACACCATCATGCGCACTACCAGTGGTGCTGTAGACACCATCATGGGCACTACCAGTGGTGCTGTAGACACCGTCATGGGCACTACCAGTAGTGCTGTAAACACCATCATGGGCACTACCAGTGGTGCTGCAGACACCATCATGGGCACTACCAGTAATGCAGTAGACACCATCATGGACACTACCAATGGTGCAGTAGACACCATCATGGACACTACCAGTGGTGCTGTAGACACCATCATGGACACTACATATAGTGCTGTTGACACCATCATGGACACTACCAGTGGTGCAATACACCATCATGGACAGTACCAGTGGTGCAGTGGACACTATCATAGACACTACCAGTAGTGCTGTAGACACCATCATGGACACTACCAGTGGTGCTGCAGACATTATCATGGACATTACCAGTAGTGCTGTAGACACCATCATGGACACTACCAGTGGTGCAGTAGACACCATCATGGGCACTACCAGTGGTGCAGTAGAAACCATCGTGGACACTACCTATAGTGCTGTAGACACCATCATGGACACTACCAGTGGTGCAGTAGACACCATCATGGACACTACCAGTGGTGCAGTAGACACCATCATGGACACTACCAGTGGTGCAGTAGAAACCATCGTGGACACTACCTATAGTGCTGTAGACACCATCATGGACACTACCAGTGGTGCTGTAGACACCATCATGGACACTACAAGTGGTGCTGTAGACACCATCATGGACACTACCAGTGGTGCTGCAGACACCATCATGGGCACTACCAGTGATGCAGTAGTCACCATCATGGACACTACCAGTGGTGCTGCAGACACCATCATGGGCACTACCAGTGGTGCAGTAGTCACCATCATGGACACTACCAGTGGTGCTGCAGACATCACCATGGACACTACCAGTGGTGCTGCAGACATCACCATGGACACTACCAGTGGTGCTGCAGACACCATCATGGGCACTACCAGTGGTGCAGTAGTCACCATCATGGACACTACCAGTGGTGCTGCAGACACCATAATGGGCACTACCAGTGGTGCTGCAGACATCACAATGGACACTACCAGTGGTGCTGCAGACACCATCATGGGCACTACCAGTGGTGCAGTAGTCACCATCATATACACTACCAGTGGTGCTGCAGACATCACCATGGACACTACCAGTGGTGCTGCAGACACCATCATGGGCACTACCAGTGGTGCAGTAGTCACCATCATGGACACTACCAGTGGTGCTGTAGACACCATAATGGACACTACCTATAGTGCTGTAGACACCATCATGGACACTATCAGTGGCGCTGCAGACATTATAATGGGCACTACTAGTAGTCACCATCATGGACACTATCAGTGGTGCTGCAGACACCATCATGGACACTATCAGTGGTGCTGTAGTCACCATCATGGACACTATCAGTGGTGCTGCAGACACCATCATGGGCACTACCAGTGGTGCTGTAGTCACCATCATGGGCACTACCAGTAGTGCTGCAGACATCATCATGGCCACTAGCAGTAGTGCTGTAGACACCATCATGGGCACTACCAGTAGTGCGGTAGTAACCATCATGGCCACTACCAGTTGTGCTGTACACACCATCATGGGCACTACCAGTGGTGCTGTAGTCACCATCATGGGCACTACCAGTGGTGCTGTAGACACCATCATGGGCACTACCAGTGGTGCTGTAGACACCATCATAGACACTACCAGTGGTGCTGTAGTCACCATCATGGGCACTACCAGTGGTGCTGTAGACACTATTATGGGCACTACCAGTGGTGCTGTAGTCACCATCATAGACACTACCAGTAGTGCGGTAGTAACCATCATGGAAACTACCAGTAGTGCGATAGTAACCATCATGGGCACTACCAGTGGTGCAGTAGACACCATCATGGACACTACCAGTAGTGCTGTAGACACCATAATGGACACAACCAGTGGTGCTGTAGACACCATAATGAACACTACCAGTGGCGCTATAGACACCATCATGGGCACTACCAGTGGTGCTATAGACACCATCATGGGCACTACCAGTGGTGCTGTTGACACCATCATGGGCCCTACCATGGTGCTGTAGACACCATCATGGGCACTACCAGTGGTGCTGTACTCACCATCATGGGCACTACCAGTAGTGCTGTAGACACCATCATGGACACTACAAGTGGTGCTGTATTCACCATCATAGGCACTACCAGTAGTGCTGTAGTCACCATCATGGGCACTACCAGTAGTGCTGTAGACACCATCATGGGCACTACTAGTGGTGCAGTAGAAACCATCATGGGCACTACCAGTGGTGCTGTACTCACCATCATGGGCACTACCAGTAGTGCAGTAGAAACCATCATGGGCACTACCAGTGGTGCTGTACTCACCATCATGGGCACTACCAGTAGTGCTGTAGTTACCATCATGGGCACTACCAGTGGTGCAGTAGACACCACCATGGACACTGCCAGTAGTACTGTGGACACCATCATTGACACTACCAGTAGTACTGTGGACACCATCATAGACTCTACCAGTAGTGCTGTAGACACCATCATGGATACTACCAGTAGTGCAGAAGACACCATCATGGGCACTACCAGTGGTGCTGCAGACACCATCATGGACACTAGCAGTGGTGCAGTAGACACCATCATGGACACTACCAGTAGTGCTGTAGACACCATCATGGGCACTACCAGTGGTGCTGCAGACATCATAATGGACACTACCTATAGTGCTGTAGACACCATCATGGACAAAACCAGTGGTGCTGCAGTCACCATCAGAGGCACTACCAGTGGTGCAGTAGACACCATCATGGGCCGTATCAGTGGTGCAGTAGACACCATCATGGGCCGTGTCAGTAGTGCTGTAGACACCATCATGGACACTACCAGTAGTGCTGTAGACATCATCATGGACACTACCTGTGGTGCAGTAGACACCATCATGGACACTACCAGTAGTGCAGTAGACACCATCATGGGCACTACCAGTAGTGCTGCAGTCACCATCATTGGCACTACCAGTAGTGCTGTAGACACCATCATGGGCACTACCAGTGGTGCTGTAGACACCATCATGGGCACTACCAGTGGTGCTGCAGACACCATCATGGGCACTACCAGTAATGCTGTAGTCACCATCATGGGCAGTACCAGTAGTGCTGCAGTCACCATCATTGGCACTACCAGTAGTGCAGTAGACACCATCATGGGCACTACCAGTGGTGCTGCAGTCACCATCATTGGCACTACCAGTAGTGCTGTAGACACCATCATGGGCACTACCAGTGGTGCTGTAGACACCATCATGGGCACTACCAGTGGTGCTGCAGTCACCATCATTGGCACTACCAGTAGTGCTGTAGACACCATCATGGGCACTACCAGTGGTGCTGTAGACACCATCATGGGCACTACCAGTGGTGCAGCACACACAATCATGGGCCGTATTAGTGGTGCTATAGACACCATCATGGGCCGTATCAGTGGTGCTATAGACACCATCATGGGCCGTATCAGTGGTGCAGTAGACACCATCATGGGCCGTATCAGTGGTGCAGTAGACACCATCATGGGCCGTATCAGTGGTGCTATAGACACCATCATGGGCCGTATTAGTTGTGCAGTAGACACCATCATGGGCCGTATCAGTGGTGCAGTAGACACCATCATGGGCCGTATCAGTGGTGCTATAGACACCATCATGGGCCGTATTAGTGGTGCAGTAGACACCATCATGGGCCGTATCAGTGGTGCAGTAGACACCATCATGGGCCGTATTAGTGGTGCAGTAGACACCATCATGCGCCGTATCAGTGGTGCTATAGACACCATCATGGGCCGTATCAGTGGTGCTATAGACACCATCATGGGCCGTATTAGTGGTGCAGTAGACACCATCATGCGCCGTATCAGTGGTGCTATAGACACCATCATGGGCCGTATCAGTGGTGCAGTAGACACCATCATGGGCCGTATCAGTGGTGCAGTAGACATCATCATGGGCACTACCAGTGGTGCTGCAGACACCATCATGAGCCGTATTAGTGGTGCAGTAGACACCATCATGGGCACTACCAGTGGTGCAGTAGACACCATCATGGGCACTACCAGTGGTGCTATAGACACCATCATGGGCCGTATCAGTGGTGCTGTAGACACCATCATGGGCACTACCAGTGGTGCTGCAGACACCATCATGGGCACTACCAGTGGTGCTATAGACACCATCATGGGCCGTATCAGTAGTGCTGTAGACACCATCATGGGCACTACCAGTGGTGCTGTAGACACCATCATGGGCCGTATCAGTGGTGCTGTAGACACCATCATGGGCCGTATCAGTGGTGCTGTAGACACCATCTTGGGCACTACCAGTGGTGCTGTAGACACCATCATGGGCCGTATCAGTGGTGCTGTAGACACCATCATGGGCCGTATCAGTGGTGCTGTAGACACCATCATGGGCACTACCAGCGGTGCTGTAGACACCATCATGGGCACTACCAGTGGTGCTGTAGACACCATCATGGGCCGTATCAGTGGTGCTGCAGACATCATAATGGGCACTACCAGTAGTGCTGCAGTCACCATCATGGGCACTACCAGTGGTGCTGTAGACACCATCATGGGCACTACCAGTGGTGCTGTAGACACCATCATGGGCACTACCAGTGGTGCTGTAGACACCATCATGGGCACTACCAGTGGTGCTGTAGACACCATCATGGGCACTACCAGTAGTGCTGTTGACACCATCATGGGCACTACCAGTAGTGCTGTAGACACCATCATTGGCACTTCCAGTGGTGCTGTAGACACCATCTTGAACACCGCCTTTGATGATTTGACAGTCATGGAGACCAGAAGTTAGATTGTACAGGTGAATAACTTCGTTAAAAAATTGAATTGAATTGAATTGAATTGAATTGAATTGAATTGAATTGAATTGAAGCTGTGCTATTGAGAGAATCACAGATAATTGCAGTGGTTCTTGAGAACAGAGTTCCAGCGGATGGACTCTTAGGTTTCGCAGACTTATGCATGGATGCTGAGAGGAATGGGTAGGAACAGGTTAGTGCGGATCACTTTAAATGCAGTTTACATCTCACTGCACCGACAAACCTCACCCAAAGAAATGGTGAGGATTTTTTAAAAGTCTGCAATCTCTCTAGGCGTCCTGTAAGAAACCACGGTGTCTGTTCTCGTCAAACCACAACCTCTCATTTCAAGACGTGCTATCTGGGTACTCACCCTCAGCTCTCGCTGTTCCCAGCGTCAGCAGATTGGTGCAGGCACAGGCCCTCCACACGTTTT
>JAWQFJ010024915.1:0-2500 GCA_034096865.1 Theodoxus fluviatilis
CCTGGATGAGTAAAGGCGATGTGAGTGAAATGCTTTGCTCGAGGACACAAATCTGGGAACCGGGGCGCCTTGTCGAGGGAAAAATCCTCTAGCCATGGTCGAGTGCAGGCCACGTGCGGAAACCACTCAACGAGAGATGCAGTCTGAATAATTCATCTCGTCCATGACAGAGACCCAGCGCTGATGCTCAGGCTATGGTCATATGATCCACCCATCCACCAACATTACTGCGTATTCACGGCCGTACTCGTGGCATGAGTGACTTTGTGAATCCACTAGGGAACACCAAACATTGGCCGTGTGTTCCCTAGGAGATATCCCAGCCACTCCATCTACCCTGTTTGTGTTGCCTTTCCCTCGAGCTCCAGGACCGCTGCCTGAGGAACTTTGAAAGCTTTCTCTCATCCAGCGCAGCTCTGAAAGTGTCTGCTATTAAAAATCCATGTGCTGGCAACGGTCTGTTGAAGCCGTAGCACAATTCCCGGGCGGGCCTATCGATGGTGCGAGTTGTCCCCTTGCTACATCTGCTCAACCAGCATTGTCATAATTGTTGATAGAGATGATGCACATGCATAACTGTTTCCTTAGATCCACTCTCCACCAGCTGTCGGTCCTTGCTTCTTTGCACTGGAACACTGATGGCCAGAGCGCATCTCGTTCTATGATTGGTGTGGACACCTGACCAAGTGCAGCACTAAAGACGCCGACAGACGTACCGTTTTTCAAGCCGATTTTGCTGCCGATCCGGTCTGACCCTGCGTTTAAAAATCGGGTTGACAGCCACACGCAACGTTTTCAGTGGAGCCGTGCCGGCGTGAAGGTGCATTGAGCCGCATTTCCAATTTTAAAATGTAGGACCTTTCACGACCTATAAATGCATTCAACATAGATCTTTGATAAATTAATGCTGTTAATGGCTAAACTTTTCTGTGGATGGGTTTGTAGTATCGTCAAAATACAGCGTTTTCTGTGCGAAGCGTAGCCTCGTTCTCGCACAGTCGAGCCGCGGACAGATGCTCTCGCGTCGCCCAGCATAGGAATCGGGCGAGACCGGGTCGGGAAAATAGAGCTTGCCCTAGTCACAAGAATCGGGCCGGATTGTATGCAAATGAGTCAACCGTTCCGATTTTTGACCGGATCGGCAGCAAAATCGGGGGACAACCGGTACGTGTGTCGGCGCCTTAAGAAGTCAGGCTTCCCTACCCTGATACAATAATTTGAGAAGAAAATCGGGGTACTTCTGACGTAACTCTTGACAGTGATGGCGCGAGGTAGCAGTGCTGGCGTGAGGAAACAGTGCTGGCGTGAGGAAACAGTGCTGGCGTGAGGTAACAGTGATGGCGTGAGGAAACAGTGATGGCGTGAGGCACCAGTGATGGCATGAGGCACCAGCATTGGTGTGAGTCAGCAGGGATAGCGTGAGCCACCGGCGATGGCGTGAGGTAGCAGTGATGGCGTGAGTCACAATCGACGGCGTGAGGCAACAGCGGCGGCTCGAGGTTGCAGCGAGTCGGCAGCCGCGGTGCGCGTCACCAGCCACGGATGGATGGATGAATGGAGTTTAAGGGCCTATCAGCCTTGTAGGCTATATAAGGCCACAACGTTAAGAAACACTTACACCATGTTAATAGAACTCTCCGCGACGGCGGAGTATAGTACAATTCACCAAACTAAAGACATAAAAATCAATTAAATCGAGTCCCACAGCCCAACAGCCAGCAAAGGCAGTGCATAGCTTTCAAACACGAAAAAGCATAATTTCGAAAGGGTAAAATTTCACATCTCGATGTCCTTGACACCGACGAAGCATTGAAGGATAGGTGGATGTAGCCCAAGTGCTCATCAGGCTTTAATATCATTCAAGGCCACAACATACTTTCACTGAATAAAAATGTGTAATTAAAAGATTACCACAGAAGAGGTAAGTAGAGAAATATCGAAAACAATTGAGATATAGTACAACTCATAAACGAGAATAATACTCAGAATCTATCAAACATTTTATCACAGCAAGAGGATCTTTAAAAATGTCAGACAGACTGGCAAGTCGAGGGCACTCCACCAGAACGTGCCGCATGGTAAGCCTGCACTGGCAGGTGCGGCACTCCGGTGGATGCTCCGACCACAACAAATAGGAGTGGGTCAGAACAGAATGGATGATCCGGGAACGGCAGAGCACAACTTCCTCTCTTCTCGTGAGCGATGAGGTTGAGAGTCGCATATCCCACACAGAAGCTACTTCATGAAGTTTGTTACGTGCCCTGCCGTCCCAGTCGGCCTGACACAGGTTAGAAATATATTTATTAATACGGGGTACCAGGTCGCCCGCTGAGAGCAGACTTGGCAGTCTGATCTGCTCTCTCGTTCCCGGGGATGCCCATATGGGTAGGGACCCAGCAGAAGGAAACCTCAGTACCCCCACACTGTAGTCGACACAGATGAACAAATATACCAATAAGATAAGGATGGGAAATCTCCCTACCCCACAGAGTATGTAAGG
>JAWQFJ010024915.1:7500-14778 GCA_034096865.1 Theodoxus fluviatilis
TGCGTACTGTTCTTTCACTTATTGGCCTCCCGTGCACACCAGGAGTGTTTCTGGCTGAATTGGCGGCAGTTTCATGTGGGTCACGATGGTGCCGGTGGCTCAATAGGCGATCTTGAGCTGCTGTTGTAACCCTTGGTCTGCCGCTCCTGGGTAGGTCACGTGTGGTGTTGGGCAAGGAAACAATGCCAAAGACGATGAATTGTTGTGACATGCACACCAAATGCAGTTGCAACCTGCAGCGGCGTCTCACCAGCAACAAGATGCCCGATGGCTTGTTGACGATGTTCTTCTGACAACCTCGGCATTGCTACTGTGCAGAAAAGGCGCTAGCGCTGGGGTGTTTGTGAGCATGTAATGACCAGACTGAGTGCACTGAACAGTATGTGCAGCATATCCAGCTTCTGCACGTGCAGTGTGTGCTCCCCACGGAGGTCACTGACCCTTGAGAAGACCCCCTATGTTCACCGCCTAGGCCCCAACTAGCACATTATTGAACATGCTGGCAAGCAAGAGAAGCACGTGCTGAATATGATGATAACATCTTCTTATTGTATTAAAGATCAGCCAGCGTGTCGTGCGCAAATGAATTTATTGCGTTACTTTTGCCTGTGGGTTTTTTAGGGAGGTGCTTTCGAGTTTACGACCTTTAAAAACCACTTTCTTTTCAAACCTAGATTCTGCAAATTTGATACATTCAATCGGACCTAACTTCCAGTAAGTATGCAAAATGTCAAGGAAATCCGTCCAGCAGTTTTTGAGATATCAGCCGTTAAGTTGGGACAGACAGACAGACACACAGACAGACAGATAAAAACCGCTTTCACTGAACCTCCAGGTTTTGGCATTAAAAAAAGAAGAAGATCGGGTTCGAACCCGCAACCTCTCGAGAAAAGAGGTGGAAAAAAAACACACACACACACACAAACACAAAAAACCAGGTCGGGTTCGAACCCACAACCTCTCGAAAAAAGAGGGAAAAAAAAGTTTTAGCGCAGAATCGAACTTGGTCACGCATGACCAAGAGTCCAACGCTCTACCAAATGTGCCAGTGGAGAACTAGTATGACCCAGCACAAAATACTTCCAAAAAAGAGAAAGAAAACAAAAAACAAGATGACTTTCTGTGTTTGTACTTCTTAGAATATTTCGATGCCTTTCGGCAACTTCTTCAGCAAAGAATAAAATAGCGTCAAGATGACGTATAAAAAGAATTACGTGTGCTATGACGTAAGACATTCTTATAGTCTTGGATGTCCTGGCTGGCTAATTACCACGATAGTCCACAAAAATGAGCAAATATAAGTCCAAGAATTCTGGAGAAAGAAACAGCATATCACACACACACACACGTGCATACACACACACGCAAATACACACACCCACACCTACACACACACACACACACACACACACACACACACAACACACACACACACACACACACACACACACCTCTACACACACAGTACACACATCCAGACCATCGGATCACCCTCGAAAGCCGACAAGCGTACCCTCTGAACATCCAAACCGCCAATCACTCAACTACTCTTTGGTGTTTAGACCAAGAGGATAAGTGGTACGCAGCACAAAATATTGTACAATCCTGGCGTGGTTTATGTCCGGCAACTGGTTTTTGTCGACAGACCACAAACTGTTTGGTATTTCATACGGATCTAACCCATCAACGTCAATAATCTTCTCGTATTACCGCTTTTTGCGTCTGCTGGTAGACGTTCAACATGCGAAGAAGCCATTGTTTTGTGGAAAGTAGGAAAAGATAATTCTGTTTGACTCGATCTGGATTTGGCCATTCCGTCAACTGATTTTGAGGGGGAGGGTTTCGAGTTTACGACCTAAATAAATCACTTTCTTTTCAAACCTCGATTCTGAAAATTTGATACATTCAATCGGACCTAACTTCCAGTAAGTGTGCAAAATGTCAAGGAAATCCGTCTAGTAGTTTTTGAGAAATCAGCCGTTAAGTCGGGACAGAGAGACAGACATACAGATAAAATTATGTCACGGTATTGATGACGTCACACATTTTGCATTTCGCCATTCCATCAATTGACATTTTAGGGAGATGCTTTCGAGTTTACGACCTTAAAAAATCACTTTCTTTTCAAACCTCGATTCTGAAAATGTAATACATTCAATCGGACCTAACTTCCAGTAAGTGAGCAAAATGGCAAGGAAATCTGTCCAGTAGTTTTTGAGATATCAGCCGTTAAGTCGGGACAGACAGACAGACAGACACACAGACAGACAAAGTCTGTAGGACCTCCAGTAAACCTGGAGGGATAAAGTCTGTAGGACCTCCAGTAAACCTGGAGGGATAAATATACGTAATACGTAATGCGTGTATACGAACTGCGAGTTTGTTAGTCAGTCTGTATGTTGGTTAGGATGTTTGTCAAATTATAATACCATAATGACAGTAATCACAAAAAAGAAAGAAATAACGTAGTTTATGTCATTTCGTAAATGTTATAAACGTAAAACTATCATATGTGCGTTTTTAAGATCATTGTGAACATTGCAAGTGTGTTGGTGAGTGTTTTGGTGAGTTGGTGCTGCTTACTGTGCGTCATGCCCAAAGACCAACGACCCCGACACCCATGCGTGCAGTGTAAGGTGGCTTGTTGCGACACAACAGGTCCAAGCTCAATCGGCTGCGATGTGTGTGAGCGATGGGTGCACAGGTAAGTTGATCTACCTTTCCATAACAAATCTTCATTTAAAAAATGGTTTGATGTTTAAAAAAGCAGTTCAATGCTTATAAATTTAATGTTCCATCTGAAAATGTAATTTTTGAATTGACTCGACTTCACTCACTCTCTCTCACACACACATACACACACACACGTACACACACGCACACACACACACATACACGTACACACACACACACGTACACACACACACGTACACAGTTTTAAATGGTACTATGATTTCTCTTCTAGGCGATGCGTTCCATTGCCCCCTGACCTCTTCGCCCAGTGGAATGAGGATGACATGTCCTTTGTATGCAGAGAATGCGCATTCAAGGACGGAGACTTCGACGTCAATGCTTCATTGAAAGGTTACAATTTTAAATGTGGCATTTCAGAGCATTTTAAAATAGACGGCCAAAGACCCATTTGCATGTTTATATATAGGTTCGTGACAAGCCATCCTCAATGACTTTCAGTAACCATGGTTTATGATTACTATAATCAAGATTGATGTCAGTCATGTCTTTCATAAATTGATGACGAAGTTTATGATCATCATACGGGTGTGTATGTGTGTGTGTGTGTGTGTGTGTGTGTGTGTGTGTGTGTGTGTGCGCGCGCATTTGTGTATGTGTGTGTGTTTTGGAAACGTGCTACTTAATTCATGTTTTGCACTCCCCCCTTGTTAAAAGAGCTTTTGAAGCTTATATGACAATAAAATCACTTTGACTTTGACTTTGACGTGGACAGAGAGTCTCTGGAAGTAATTGGGGGTAAATTGCCAATGGGTTCGTCAGTGTTCTAATATAGCAGTAAAAGGCAGCCACACATTTCAATCGAGAAACGTGACACACACACACATACATATCAAAAAGACTTTATTCATGAAAATTGCACAAAATCTGCGCACACGAACAACTAATGAATAAACACACTTTGTAACTTGAGCTGTCCGACCCACGAAAGAGATAATGGAGACCTACTTTGGCATGTAAAGTGTAGAAGGCCAACACAACAACAGCTAGATTGTCTTGACCAAGAAGATTAGCTATATATACATGTCCACAAAGGCACACATAAGTATGGGTTTTTCATGAATGGGCAAAATGTCAAACACAAAAATTATAGAGCTGATAAGCTACATACATGTATATATCTGCCAAGCCAAACATTCAGGATGTCACGTTCAGTATAGACCCCTGCATAGTAGCTACAGTCATATTTATATTTATATACTATTTATATACATACATACATTTATATACATACATACATGTATATATTTATATACATACATACATACATACATACATACATACATACATACATACATACATACATACATACATACATACATACATACATACATACATACATACATACATACACCATCTCCCTCCCACCCCCCACCCCCCCAAACCAACTTTCTCACAGTCTCTCTAAGAGACTAGGAGAACAAAAACAAAGGGGCTTTGCGGGGCCTTGCGGGGCTTTTCGGGGCCTTGCGCGGGGCTTTGCGGGGCCTTGCGGGGCTTTGCGGGGCCTTGCGGGGCTTTGCGGGCCTTGCGGTAAAAAACACTACCGGATTTAAGGTCATGGTGGATTTATTTTTGGTCATTTTGGCACTCTGTGTGTTGGTGTTGACACTAGCATGTATAACTATCTAGCTTAGTACGAATGTATGTATGTATGTATGTGTAACAGGGGTTCTGTTGGTGTGGGCCTAGGCGCAGGGTGGGGCTATAGAGAGACGTTTGGACTTCTCTCTACCCCTTCAGCAGGACCGACCCCGGGTTCCTTTCACGCCAGTAAGCATGAGGCGTGTGTGGTCAAGCTGGGCGGGCAGGCATGGCGTGTAGAGGCAGTGTGCCTCTCTCCCTTGACTCCTCGAGAGGTCAGCAGACAAGCAAGGCTTGGCGTCAGTTTTCCCCGTCTTTATTCATGGTAACAAGGCAATTCAGGGCAATGCAGGCATAATAGCTGTACACTGGAATGACCTTCCCGTGACCTCTTGCTCTGCCATCCTGACTGCCGTTCTTCTGCGTCTCTGGTCTCTCGTCTATCTCTCTCCTTCTCGTCTCATCTCGTCTCTGGTCTCTGCCCATGTGTTGGCGCTGTTAAGGCAGGGGCTTTAAATAGCCATCACGCGGGCGTAGGCGAGCGCAAACGAAACTTCTAAGCAATGCATGATATATTAAATGAATAAACTCTCAAATTTGGTGTGATCTCAAAACACGCAAATACTGGCTGGTCAGATTGGATGCCAGCTGGCGCTTAACCACGTGTGCGCTGTGTGAACCTCATACACGCCCCACGTATCTCTGCAGTTACAATCTGTGCAGGCAAATATGGAAACGAGAGACAATACGTTTAACTACAGAGATCTGGACAAGTCTCTACATCATACTCTCACCCTATTACATATGTATGTATGTATGTATGTATGTATGTATGTTCGTATGCTGCTCGTAAACCGTCACATGCCCTGGATAGTCGACACCGAGAGACTTTCGAAGCGACAGAAAGGAGCGATGCCAAGAAATGGTCTCCAGGAGAACGTCTTCTGTTTGAGAAGCAGCATCAGCGATTTTCTCCACTCATCCTCGTCGCTATAGGTGGCCTTCTTTGATGTCAGGGACGCGTTCGGCAGCATAGATCATCAGTTCATGATCAGGGAGCTGGCTGAAGCTGGATATCCTCAGATCTTCGTTGACATCACGAAGGATGTCTACAACCAGTCCACTTTCCAGGTGAAGTCAGGAGGACGACTGACAAGACCCATCAAGCGGGGGAAAGGCATTATCCAGGGCTGCCCGTGGAGTGTCATCATCTTCCAGCAAGGAATCGACAAGTGGCTCCGCTGGATTGATCAGCCGTATCCCGACACCTGTATCCCAAATCCTCTCCAAGGCTACGTAGATGACATCTGCGTTTCCAACACCGAAGTTGAAAACATCAAGGATGCTGTACGAAAGACAGAGGCATTCATGGAAGCTGCAGGTATGCAAGTGAAACATCAGAAATGTGGAGTGCTCCACGGGAAAAGAACTGGAAACAACTGGTCCAAGAATGACAACACTGGAGATACACAGTTTCTTATCCAGGGGGACCCACTCCCGATGCACTCAAGGGACCAGCCCTACTGCTACCTTGGATTCAACATCAGCCTGACCTCCACTGCAGCAACATCCCAAGCAGCAAAAGTAGCCGAGGAGTTCAAGACCACACTAATGAAAATTGATGCAGCTCCCCTGCCAGTCACAGCAAAGTTACAGGCCATCAACATCATGGCGTCAGCCAGACTCAACTTTTTCTTCTCCAACCTCACCTTTACAGTGAAGTGCCTGGACGAGATGGAGAACGAAATAGTCCGGTTAGTGAGGAAATGGCTTCATTTGAACAATTCCTCCAACCGTGACTTCATGTTCTGCCCCAGGGGGGAAGGGGGGCTAGGACTGATCAACCCTCACACCGCTTACAACGCCACGCGCCTGTCATTTGCACTTTCCGTCTTGAACAGCGACGACAAGCAGGTGCGAGAAACAGCTATCGAGCGTCCCTACAGCTCCAGATGACGAAAAGAAAAGTACGAGCTGCCCTTCCAGACGATGAAAGCTCATTTGCAGGATTCCGTACAAACACAGAGGGAAAAGCTGAAAAGAACACCAAAGTGAACTGGGCGAAATCAGACTGGATTCACATCAATGAAGTCTGTGTGCGTGAAAAAGCACTCCTCCTCAAAGGATCAGATGACTTGTACACCCTCCATACTGAAGTAGATGAAGCTGCCAGCGTCATGACCAGGGACAGTAAGAGTGCCTCTACCATCATTAAAAGAAAGCATCTGGCAGCGCATGCCGAAGCCTGGCGAGAGAAGCATTCTCAAGGCAGAGTACAAAGGGAGGCTACCTCTGCAGACCACAGACTCTCGTCAGCTTTTCTGCAAAACATGAAGCTCAGTGACAATGTAGTGCGCTTCATAGTAAGAGGTAGGCTGCAGCTTCTTCAGTGCAATAGCCTCCTGGGGCGGGTTTCAAAATGCGAAGATCTCGGTAGATCTACGTAGATCTCGCCGAATGGGCAGTTTCATTCTTTGCTTGCTATCGAGCCAATCGTAGACGAGCGTAGATTGAGCGAGGCAGCTTGAGAGGTGCCTAGCTTTTAAGATTCGAGACAAAAGTTCGTCGTGGATGCGTTGACCTGCATTCGATGTGTAAACTGTAGGAGGTTTCACGATCTATTAATGCATTCAACATACACCTTTGATAAATTAATGCTGTGCATGGCTTATATTTTCTTTGGATGGGTTGCTAGTATCTCGAAATAGAGCGTTTTCTGAATGAACCGGCAACACGTCGGCCATTGAAACGTGGCCAGTTCACCTCTTGTCGTGACGTCTACGCATGCGCATTACTTCGTCACGTTGTGTAGTTTCTTTTTTAGCTAGCTCTTACTGCGAAGCAAGATCTTGCGACCAAGATCGACTACCTATTTTGAAACCCGCCCCAGCTGGCCACCTACTACCCCCAGCTGTACACAAGGTCCTGCTCGCTCTGCAACCA
>JAWQFJ010024919.1:0-25000 GCA_034096865.1 Theodoxus fluviatilis
CCATCCGTCCATCTGTCCATCTATTCCCCTCACCCATCAATGTGTGCATCCATCCACCCACCCACCCACCCACTCATCCATCCATCCATCCATCAATCCATCCATCCACCCACCCCTCCAACCCACCCACCCACCCACCCACCCCCACCCCCATCCATGCATCCATCCATCCATGCATCCATCCATCCAGGCATGCATGCATCCATCCATCCATCCATCCATCCATCCATCCATCCATCCATCCATCCATCCATCCATCCATCCATCCATCCATCCATCCACCCATCCATCCATCCATCCATCCATCCACCCATCCATCCATCCACCCATCCATCCATCCATCCATCCATCCATCCATCCATCCATCCATCCATCCATCCATCCATCCATCCATCCATCCATCCATCCATCCATCCATCCATCCATCCATCCATCCATCCATCCATCCATCACCTTACTTGCTCGCCTGCTGTATCAGCCTTCCCGACACTCTGTTCCTACAGGTACAAGTACACAGGTCCCGGTCAGGTGCCACAGTGGCCCTATGAGATTCTGGTTTCTCTGGCCTGTCCCAAGGATTGTCATGGTAACGGGAAATGCTCCGTCACGGGTTGTGTCTGCAACCCTGGCTTCCAGGGATGGAACTGCAACGTCACAGGTAGAAAGCGTGGAGGCAGATGGACAGAGAGACAGAGTGACTGAAGGGAGAGAGATCTTGAACTTAAATTCTTTCACTTGACCTGCCTCCTTATACACGTGACAAGAAAAAGTATCAGGACAATCAGAGGTTTACATAGGGTAACGAGGTTATGTTGGAGAGCGTCTGGTCTTTGAGAGTTAAAGCGCAGTGGATATACATAGCTACGTATGAGTGGATAGAAAAAGAGAAAATGAGTGAATGGATGAGGGGTGGGGGCAGATGCTGATGGACGAGTATATATATATACTATGTTATATAACTACTATATATAGTATATATAGATATCTTATATAATATACTGAGAGAGAGAGAGAGAAGCGACGAGCGAGAGAAGCGGAGAAGAACGGCAGAGTACCGAGAGAGACAGAGAGAGAGAAGAAGAGAGGAATTGATGGGGAGAAAGAGAGAGACAGAGTGAGAGTGAGGGAAAGAATTGGATTGATGGAGAGAGAGAAAATGCTAATACGAATACGAATCAGTTTACCCCCAAAAAACCGCAACAAAATCAAGGTAGCAAATGATCAAGACTTGTACAAGTTTTGCGTACGCGCGAAATAGCGACAAGTCAGTCTCATCAGCGTCATTGTCAGACTGGTGTGCACAGCGTTTGAGTGTCAGACAGACAGACAGACAGACAGACAGACAGACAGACAGACAGACAGACAGACAGACAGACGACAGACACAGAGATGGGGGAGAGACAGACAGCGATGGCATGGGGGGGGGGGGGGCGAGAGACAGAAGGGGGGAATGACAAGGAGAGAAAGAAGGAGGGAGGGAGAGAGAGAGAGGGGGGGGGGGAGCGGGAAAGGAAGGGAGACAAAGAAGAGGAGAAGGGGCAAAGTGAAGGAGAAGGGAAGTCATTGAGTGGCAATGAAACCTATCAATACGAGAAAAAAATGCTCGATTAATTACAGATAGTGAATTAATTGTAACACTTTGCGAAAAGAAAAAGAAAAGTATTTGTATTTGATAATTTATTTCTTTAAAATTCCTCATCTCCTACTTGAGGATAATTTCCACCCACTAGACCTGTTAAGATTAGAAAAGTAATGTACTTGCTGTCTTGATGGTCTGTCAATTCTTTCATAAGAATCACATACAGCTTATGCTGCACCGCTACCTCCCTCAGCATATAAAATTATGTGGTCTTTGTACTTTGGGGGAAACGGAATACATATTCTTATGCTTGAATGAAGAAAAAAAAGAAGTATCTTGAGAGTCTGAGCAGCTGTTTCGGTCTTTTGATGCCACATAATATCACACAAGGAAAGAATCGAGGAAAATAATAATAATAATAATAATAATGAATAGCATTTATATAGCGCACTTCTGTACAACTCAATGCGCTGACATAACCACATTCACACGCAGACATTCATCAACAAGCTTACCCACATAATACAACTCATAATACAACTTACAGACCTAAGAATAAATACAACAACATACATGACCACGAGAAAGACCTACGATCAAGCCAAAGCCAGTCGAAACATGTGAGTCTTCAGTTGCGACTTAAAAATAGATCAAGTGGGTGCGTCACGCAGGCCAGCCGGCAGTGAGTTCCAGACAGAGGGGGCATTGAAACTAAAACTACGCTCACCAAAAGATTTTGTACTACGTCTAGGAATTTTGAGAAGCTTTTCATTTGCTGAACGGAGAGAACGGGATGGTTGATATGTGCGAAGGGATGCCGAGAGATACACAGGAAGAGTACCATCAAAATGACGTAGGCCAAAACAGCAATTTTGTACTGGCAACGGAATTTCACGGGAAGCCAGTGTAGATGCCTAAGTATGGGAGTCACATGATCGCGTTTTCCCTTCCTCAGCACGAGGCGTGCTGCGCTGTTTTGAACGCGCTGAAGACGGTTCAATTGTTCTGCTGGAAGATCCGCCAAAACTGAATTACAATAATCCAGCCTTGAAGTGACCCTGGCAGTGACCAGTCTAACACACGCAGTGTCAGAAAGATATTGGCGAATGGATGCAATGCGGCGTAGTTCAAGAAAACAGGCACTGCAAATACTGCTGATCTGTTTACGCATCGACAATGTCTGGTCTATCTGAACACCGAGGTACCTAACCGAGCTTTGGAATGGAATAGAGCTACCCCCGATGTCAGTGGAATCACTCTCGATAAGCCCGAGACTTGACCGTGCCCCAACAGGCATAACTTCAGTTTTATCTGTATTGAGCTTGAGCTTGTTGCTCCTCATCCATGCGAGTACATCATCAACGCATGTCTTGATATCTGACTGTACATAAGGAAATTCCTCGACTGATGAGCTTTTCGACAACTCTGTGTCGTCTGCATATTTCTGAAAATCACACTCGTGCTTAGCTATCACATCTAAAAGGGGTTGCGAGTACAGAGTGAACAAAACTGGTCCTAAGACCGAGCCTTGCGGGATACCAAAAATCAATGGAGATGGGGCTGACAAAACGCCATCAACAATGACGGACTGTGACCGATTATTAACCATTAAATTATTTTGAATGTGAGAATTTTAATTTGAAAACGTACATGTTTTGTTCACAACATGACTTTGAATTCAATTTTCACATGAATGTATAGATAGGCCTCTGGGCGTTTTTATCAAGTGGGATGTGCGTATAAGACGTTTGTACTCCATACAGTGAAGAATACATGTGCGTTCTTGCAAATAAAAAAACGAAATTGATGATTGCCGCTCATCATAACAACACAGTGTTTTTTCAAATCGCAAGAATGGAACTAAGTTGCTATCTCGAGCACAGATTGAACCATGGCTCCCAATTGCCTCGCATTCTTTATTTGAAGTTGATTGGTTGTTTGGTGGGTTGGGTTGAGGCGCGTTGGTGGGTAGGTGGGTGGGTGGGGTGGGTGGATGAGTGAGTGGATGGGTGTAGTGAGTGGATGGGTGGGTGGGTGGGGGTGGTTTGATGGGGTGGGTGGATAGGTGGGTGGGTAGGTGGATGGACGGGTGGATTGGTGGGTGGATGGATGGGTGGGTGGGTGGATGGGTGGGTGGATGGATGGGTGGGTGGGTGGGGTCGGTGGATGGGGTGGGTGGGTGGGTGGGGTGAGTGGGTGGATGGGTGGGGTGGGTGAATGGATTGGTGGGGTGAGTGGATGGGTGGGGTGGGTGTATGGGTGGGTGGATGGATGGGTGGGTGGGTGGGGTGGATGGGTGGGTGGATGGGTTGGGTGGATGGGTGGGTGGGGTGGGTGGATGGTTGGGTGGGGTTGATGGGTGGGTGGATGGGTGGATGGGTGGGTGGGGTGGATGGGGGGGTGGATGGATGGGGGGGGGGGTGGATGGGTGGAGGGGGTGGATGAGTGGGGGGGGTGGATGGGTGGGTGGAAGGGTGGGGGGGTGAATGGGGAGATGGGGTGGGTGGGTGGGTGGAGTGGATGGATGGGTGGGGTGGATGGATGGGTGGATGGATGGGTGGGGTGGATGGATGAGTGGGTGGGGTGGATGGGTGGGTGGGTGTGGTGGCTGCCTGTTGCAAGCCACGAGGACAGGTTACGTAGTTAGTCTTTCCTCCGACTGACTGTTGTAGTGACTCACAGGCCGCGATACAAGAGCCTCAATGACGGTGACAGTGGAAAGGCGAGAAGTAGAGACAACATATTGCCAATATTACTAGGCAGTTAAGTACTGAGGTTCAGAACGTGACTGGGTGATGTGGCTGTTATTTTCCACCCTTGGTAATCAGATATATCTTTGTCCCTTGAAATGTGGAGCGTCAACATGTTCATTCATGCATGTTATGTTTTAATCAAAGTGTCTGTTTCAGAGAGCTACTCCACATCGCCCCCTACACAGCCTCCCTTGACTTCGCGTCGGCTCCCTCCCCGCACCACCCCTCGCTTTGTTCCTTTGACCTCACCCCCCACCTCGCCGTCCACGCCTGTCACCACCCTGACCACCACAGAGGCGAGGGCACGGGCGACGACGATCGAGGCCACGGTGAGTGTGGTTTGAGTTTGCAATGCCTGAGTCTTGGCTGACGAATCACAAAAAAGTGGGGAGGGTAAACATGCACATTCGTAAACATGCACATAAATACAGGCGTATTAACGTAAACGCGCACACACAAACTCGCAAACTCACTAACGCATACACACACGCGAACACAAACCCAGCAAGCTCATGTGTATGGACACATGCGCTCACAAACACAGATACATAAGCACGCACACACACACACACACACACACACACACACACACATACACACACACACACACTCACACACACACAGACACACACACAGACACACACACACACACATATACATACACACACACTCACACACACTCACACACAGACACACACACACACAGACACACAAACACACACATACACACACACACACACACACACACACACACACACACACACACACACAGACTTAGAGGTAATTTTATTTCAAGTGAAAATAATTTTGCAACAAAAAGTGTCATTCAGCTTTTTTTCCTTGTCTGCTCCAGGTCAGGATTCCTCCTGGCTCCACGCGCGCCCCGATGCCGCCATTCCGTACCAGCACACGTGACCCCGTGCGCAGCACGACCTTGACCCCACTCCAACCGGAAGTAGAGCTCTGTAACGTGCTCAGTCAGGACTGTGAGGTCACCACTCTCGTCCTCCCTGACGTCATCAGCAGACCACAGTGTCGCGTCACACCCGTCAAGGTAATACACTAGTCACAATAAGTTAAGGGTCACTCTTGAAATGTTATGAAATTACAATTTGTTGCAATGCTAACTGAAAAAAAGGAGTTACCAGACAAACGCTTGACAGTGGTTGTGTATGATATTATTCTGCAGCTGGAAGGAGCCTTTAGCGCGTTACCCTTTGTTGAAAAAGCGTTCCCGTGCGGTACAACGAAACCGTTTTTGGGAAAAAGAATGCAAATCGCTGACCCGTTACATTTGTAACACATGGCTGTTGAAAAAAAAACACAAAATGGACGTGCCCGACCAATGTCCCATGAACAATTTTCAACGGTAGTTGGATAGAAAGGGAAACGAAAATGTTACCAAATCACTGCAGAGAAAGATATGGTCGTTAGAAGAAAGCTGACGACTGTTGATCGTGGCCGAGCCCTGGGTTGGGCCCAGGATGGTGTTTCTCAAAGAGAAGTTGCCAGACGGTTGAGAGTGAGTCTTTCCGTCATCCAGCACCTCAAGTGAGGCTCCTTCACACTGCAGAATAATGTCATACGCAACCACTGTCAAGCTTTTGTCTGGTAACTCCTTTTTTCCAGTTAGTATTGCAACAAATTGTAATTAAATAAAATTTCAAGAGTGACCCTTAACCTGTTGTGACTAGTGTACTATTACTCATTAATCTTCTGTTTATGTTGACGTAAACAGACACAATCATTGACTACGACGACGACGATGACGAGGATAAATATGGTCGCGGCTGCGGCCTTGCGATGATTGTAGCATGCAACCATTGAATGAGCAGTTGTTGCTGCATGTGTTGTTACTGTAGTTGTCGTCATCGTCTTTTCCTGTGGCCGCCATGTCTTTGTTGCAGTTGTAGTTCCTCCTGTTGTTAATGTTGTAGTAGTTGCTGCTGCTGTTGACGACGACAGTTACAACTATCCCACTCGTGACGAGGACGGTCATGGTGATGGTATGATAATGACGACGACGACGACGACGACGACGACGACGACGAAGAAGAAGAAGAAGAAGAAGAAGAAGAAGAAGAAGAAGAAGAAGAAGAAGAGGAGGAGGAGGAGGAGGAGGAGGAGGAGGAGGAGGAGGAGGAGGAGGAGGAGGAGGAGGAGCAGGAGGAGCAGGAGGAGCAGGAGGAGCAGGAGGAGCAGGAGGAGCAGGAGGAGGAGGAGGAGGAGGAGGAGGAGGAGGAGGAGGAGGACAATGATGACGACGAAGATGTTGAGAAAGAAGAGGACGTGAAGGTGATATGATAATGATTTCTGTGTGGATGTTCTAGTGTCCTCAACGTTATTCCCAGCCAGCCCTTTCCTGGTATGGTATCTTCGCTCATTCAGCACTGTGCTCACTTTACCCCGATCCAGATTACTTCATTGCACTCTCTCTGCCAACCATTAATCATTTCACTCCATACATCCCATCTCATCCGCATCCCACCCCCATCCCACCTAAGCTAAAACCGCCGCCATACATCTTGATTCATTGCATCTTCTCCTGTCCCCGGCCTCTCAGTCTTCCCCTGTCCATTCCTCTGCACAAGTATGACCCCACCACCATGAATCGAGTCTCATCGTTCCCTCGGTCAGTTTTGAGTTTTATATATAATTTGTAATACCGAGTTCCGTGCACTTTAAGATGGTGGTAACCAATTTTGAATCGGTTGATTTGGTGCAGAATTGTGCGCAACGAATTTTTGCAAGCAATGAAATCAACATTTTGAATTTAACTATGAGACCTCAATCAAATTAGCGCATTTTTTTGTCTTCTTTTTTTAAACAACTATCTACGTCCCACTCTCATTATGATGCATTTTAAGAACCACTTTGTAAGCTGCAGACCGACTTGATATCTGAAGGTATTGAAAGAAAAAAAGACTCTGGGCCCGTATTCACAACGGCGATTTATCTTTTTAACACTCGATTTATCCCCTAGCCCCGCGTTATCTTGATCGGTTAGATAAGGTACGCTCGTCAGAGGATCCTAGGTTGCGCTTTGCTATATATACTGGTTTCCAGCCAAGGGAGAGCGGAACAGGCAGTTGGAATCGTCTGAGTTTATAGATAAATCGGAGTTAAAATAAATCGCCGATAAATCGCCGTTGTGAATACGGGCCCTGACCAGTTTTCTACAAGGATTTCAAATTCGACAGCCAGTCCCTAGGCTGTGCATGTGCCCATAGTGCGATTTCGCTTGAAGCACAATACGACTCTCTCCTCGTGTGGGGCCCCATGTGGGTTGGGGATAACAATAGACTCTCCTCGTGTGGGGCCCCATGTGGGTTGGGTGTAAGAATAGACTCTCTCCTCGTGTGGGGCCCCATGTGGGTTGGGGGTAAGAATAGACTCTCCTCGTGTGGGGCCCCATGCGGGTTGGGGGTAAGAATAGACTCTCCTCGTGTGGGGCCCCATGTGGGTTGGGGGTAAGAATAGACTCTCCTCGTGTGGGGCCCCATGTGGGTTGGGGGTAAGAAGAGACTCGCCGCGTCTCCTTATGCGATTTGTAAGAGACAATAAACTATGGACATCCCGACTTGATTTGCACTTAATCTAAACTATTCTACTGATGTTTGTGCTCAATGGCCTTACATAGCCTACAACGGTTGGTAGTCCTTAATCATCCAACCAATCATCCCCCCATCCATTGTGGGGGTTAATAGCTGGTAATTTTTTTTTGGGGGGGGAAACATTTGCTTTTGTGCAGTTTCAGTTTTCCTCTCCCAAGTCAGTAGTTTCAAGGCAATTGCTATCGTGTCGGTAGTCTTTAGTTTCTTCGGCATGTCTGTTTGTATATTGTCTTCCAAGTTCAGCTTGTTTTCGTTTGCTCTCTTTCCACCAACAGCTGGAGGAGGGACAGACAGTTCCGCTGACGTTTCCTATCGCGGCGCAAGGCATTTTGGGTTCTGCTGGGCGCATGCGCTGTTTCATTCCGCCATTGGACTTCCTGCGACGCATGCTGGACCAGCCATCTGCCATTTTGAACAGTGTTCTGGTGGAGGTGAGCTGTCTGGGTATTATTAGAGGAAGTCTCAGAATCCTAAGGGCAAATTACTTCTGAAACACTGCTCTTGTTTTTATGTGAGAAAATCTTGTTGATGTTGCGTGACTACCTGTTAGAAATACTGCTAACTTTCTTTTCTAAGCATTTGTTGGAGTGTATGGTGAAGAGGCATTTCATAAGAAAACCAAAGTTTCGTCCTACTCCCCGCCCCCACCCCACACAACCAAACCTCCAATATGGAATCTGTGATAATAACTTACAGATGGTCATAAGAAAGTATCTCGTACATGTCATAAATGTTTCACATTATTATCAAATTAATAATAGGTGAGCGGCGGCGGCGGCGACGACGACGACGACCACGGTGGTGTTAATGACGTCTGCGAAGAGGATGGCGACAGTTTTGATTACGACGATGACGACAATGACAACGACATCAGCCATCTTTGCTTGATCTGCAGGTGGTGGACCCACATGGCCAGGTGGTGTCTTCCAAGGTGCTGACCATCTTTGACCCCGATTGCCAGGAGTGCAGCCCTGACGGAAGCCAGCCCTGCACGCTCAAGGTCAGGTCAGACTGTTCCTCTGTGTGCTGGGGGTGAGAATGGACCCCCTGTTTGCTGGGGTGAGAGTAGACCCCCTGTGTGCTGGGGGTGAGAATAGACCCCCTGTGGGCTGGGGGTGAGAATGGACCCCCTGTGTGCTGGGGTGAGAGTAGACCCCCTGTGTGCTGGGGGTGAGAATAGACCCCCTGTGGGCTGGGGGTGAGAATGGACCCCCTGTGTGCTGGGGTGAGAGTAGACCCCCTGTGTGCTGGGAGTGAGAATTGACCCCCCGTGGGCTGGGGGTGAGAATAGAACCCCCGCGTCTCCCTGCACAGTTCACAAAAGGCGAATAACTAGGGGAATCGTGACTTGACTCGCTCTTATTGCACTAGTTTCGGTGATTTCGTGATTAATGGCCTTGTATAGCCCACACAGGCTGAAAACCCGTAAAAATCTATCCATCCCATCAGGTCAGACGGGCTGACGAAGAGTATGATGAGTGAAGTCTTAAGGCCTATCATTGACTGTCACTTCAGCTGCATTTCCCATTGGGCAGCGATTACCTACCTGAAGCTACCTCCCCCTCTGGGTTGGGAGTGAGAATTGACCCACCGCGTCTCCCTACGCAATTCGTAAGAGGCGAATAACTAGGGACACCGTGACTTCATTTGCGTTCACTCTAAACTGTTCTAGTAATTTTCGTGCTTAATGGCCTTACATAGTTTACAAAGCCTGATAGGCCGTAAAACTCCATCCATCCATCCAACCTGAAGCAATCCGAATGAATATCTGCAGATATGCGCTAGTGGCGAGCGCTCGCGAAATATTCAAGCTGTCCTCGGATTTGAACCTGTCCATGCAAACGCTCGCCTCGAGAGCTCACTTTAGAACGTTTTTGATAGCTGTCAATACAAGTTGATAAACTGTCGAAAACTTGAGCTCCTGTGAATTTTGCGTATTTGGCAAAGTTTGACTTTATCCCTCCAGGTTTACTGGAGGTCCTACAGACTTTATCTGTCTGTCTGTGTGTCTGTGTATCTGTCCCGACTTAACGGCTGATTTCTCAAAAACTACTGGACGGATTTCCTTGACATTTTGCACACTTACCGGAAGTTAGGTCCAATTGAATGTATCAAATTCTCAGAATCGAGGTTTGAAAAGAAAGTGATTTATGTAGGGCGTAAACTCGAATCCCCCCCCCCCCTGAGATGTCAATAGATGGAATGGCGAAATGCGAGTCAAACAGAGTTATCTTTTCCTACTTTCACAAAACAATGGCTTGTTATGTTGAACGTCTACCAGCGGACGCAAAAAAGCGGTAATACGAGAAGATTATTGACGTTGGTGGGTTAGATCTGTATGAAATACCAAACAGTTCGTGGTCTGTCAACAAAAACCAGTTGCCAGACATAAACCACGCCAGGATTGTACAATATTTTGTGCTGGGCAAAAGTGCGAGAATTTTGCAGCCTGATCGTCCCCAGAAAAAAAATCGCCTTTGCTTAAAAAATACCGTTTTACAGTCAAAATTGTCCACCCGCGCGGCCGCTCCAACTTGAGTATCCTAAAATGTACAAGACCACTCAAATTTCATGAACTATCATCCATTTTTCTACAATTTACAGTGCAAAATACCAACCTATAGGGTTTACGGAAAAGAACGTTATAAATGCTTTACAAACACTCAATCATTTAGTTCTCCAATGGCACAGTTGGTAGAGCGTTGAACTCTTGGTCATGCGTGACCAGGTTCGATTCTGCGCTGAAACTTCTTTTTTTCTTTCTTTTTTTTTCGAGAGGTTGTGGGTTCGAACCCGACCTGGTTTTTTGTGCTTTTGTGTGTGCGTGTTTTTTCCCCCCTCTTTTCTCGAGAGGTTGCGGGTTTGAACCCGATCTTTTAAAAAAATATATGCCAAAACCTGGAGGTTCAGCGCCAGCGGTTTTTATTGGCGTCACTGATCCACGTGAATCGCCTTCAGACATTGTTTCTCTGTGCTGTGACTGGTGAAAGTGCTCTTGTCAGTGCTCGTGACAGTGCTCTTTTCAGTGGTTTGGAATATTCATTGTTGATGAAGATTCACTGGAGTGGTATTGTTAAATATTTTTGGGAGTAACTATGCATACATACGCACAAAATCCACGACGAAGCTCCCTGAATCCCATTAGTATTCGAGAGACCGCCATGCGGGTTGTTCAGTCCTTTACCTCAAACACAAGCAGCGAGCGGCGCCCACTGACCCAGATAAAAAAATTCTATAGAAAATTCTATAGACTTTTGGTTATAGAATTCTATAGAAATTCTATAGAAATTTCTATAGATGATATAGAATTCTATAGATGTCTATAGAATTCTATAGAAATTTCTATAGAATTCTATAAAGTTTATTGAATTTTCTATAGAATTTTTTTTATCTAGGGAGATCGAGCAATACCGAGCTCCTTAACTTCACACAAGACAGGTCTCTTTTCCGCATTCAGCCCTCAACCGGTTCGAGTACGTGAAGACCCATTGCATCTCCCTACGCAATCACTAGCATAATAGAGATTTAACTTGCTCTTCCTCTAATCATTTCTAATAATTTTCTTGATCAGTTGCATTGTATAGCATACGAAGGCTGATAAGCCGTCAGACTTGATCAATTCATTCATTCAATCATTTATTTCACACCAGGCTCCTTAACAATGACTATAAAGATCACGCTAATTTCATTTCTTCCTCAAAAACACGAACATTATTCATGGGGACATTCACACTCGATCGCCACAGCACAGCCCCCAATACCCGGTATACCTCCTCGATAGGGGACACGGTTTTTAAGGGGCGAATAAATAGGGGCATCGTGACTTGATCAGCGCTTACCTGAACTATTCTAGTGATTCGTGTGATCACTGGCCTTACATAACCTACAAAAGCTGATAGGCCATAAAATTCCATCCATCCATGCATCCATCTATCCATCCATCCATCCATCCATCCATGCATCCATGCATCCATGCATCCATCCATCCATCCATGCATCCATCCATGCATCCATCCATCCATCCATCCATGCATCTATCCATCCATCCATCCATGCATCTATCCATCCATCCATCCATCCATCCATGCATCCATGTATCCATGCATCCATCCATCCATGCATCCATCCATGCATCCATCCATGCATCCATCCATGCATCCATCCATCCATCCATCCATCCATGAATCCATCCATCCATGAATCCATCCATCCATCCATCCATCCTTGAATCCATCCATCCATCCATCCACCCATTCATCCATTCGTCCATCCATCCATGCATCCATCCATCCATCCATCCATCCATGAATCCATCCATCCATCCATCCACCCATTCATCCATTCGTCCATCCATCCATCCATCCATCCATCCATCCATCCATCCATGCATCCATCCATCCATGCATCTATCCATCTATCCATCCATCCATCCATCCATGCATCCATGCATCCATCCATCCATGCATCCATCCATGAATCCATCCATCCATCCATCCATCCATCCATCCATCCATCCATCCATCCATCCATCCATGAATCCGTCCATCCATCCATCCATCCATGAATCCATCCATCCATCTATCCATCCATCCATCCACCCATTCATCCATTCGTCCATCCATCCATGCATCCACCCATCCATCCATCCATCCATGAATCCATCCATCAATCCATCCATCCATCCATCCATCCACCCATTCATTCATTCGTCCATCCATCCATGCATTCATCCATCCATGAATCCACCCATGCAATGTCTGTTCCTCTTTCAGGAGAACGCGTGCATCATCGAATCCACCTGCTACCAGATGTTCACCAAGAACCCCAACGATGAGTGTGAGGAGTGCGCGCCTTTCCGCTCCCAGACGGAGTGGTCTCCCCTTCTCGGTAAGCGAGAAGGAAAGAAGAATGCGATGGAATGAATAAAGCCGCAAAGTTGTTAAATCATTCTTTGGTGCTAGCGCCATGCGGCTTGACTTATCTGAACGTGTTTGTGGTTGTGGTGTTTGTGGTGGTGGTGTTGGTGGTGGTGTTGGTGTTAGTGGTGCTGATGTTTGTGGTGGTGTTGGTGTTAGTGGTGTTGGTGTTTGTGGTGGTGGTGGTGGTGGTGGTGATGGTCGTGGTGGTGGTGGTGGTTGTGTTGGTGTTAGTGGTGTTGGTGTTTGTGGTGGTGGTGGTGGTGGTGGTGGTGGCGTTTGTGGTGGTGTTTGTGGTGGTGTTTGTGGTGGTGTTGGTGTTTGTGGTAGTGGTGGTGGTGGTGGTGGTGATGGCCGTGGTGGTGGTGGTGTTTGTGGTGGTGTTTGTGGTGATGGTGGTGGTGGTGGTGTTTATGGTGGTGGTGTTTGTGGTGGTGTTGGTGTTTGTGGTGGTGGTGATGGTCGTCGTAGTGGTGGTGTTTGTGGTGGTGTTTGTGGTGGTGGTGGTGGTGGTGTTTGTGGTGGTGTTTGTGGTGGTGGTGGTGTTTGTGGTGGTGGTGTTTGTGGTGGTGTTTGTGGTGGTGGTGGTGTTTGTGGTGGTGATGTTTGTCGTGGTGGTGGTGTTTGTGGTGGTGTTTGTGGTGGTGTTGGTGTTTGTGGTGGTGGTGGTGGTGATGGTCGTGGTGGTGGTGGTGGTGGTGTTTGTGGTGGTGTTTGTGGTGGTGTTTGTGGTAATGGTGGTGGTGATGGTGTTTGTGGTGGTGGTGTTTGTGTTGGTGGTGGTGGTGGTGTTTGTGTTGGTGGTGGTGGTGGTGGTGTTTGTGGTGGTGTTTGTGGTGGTGTTTGTGGTGGTGGTGGTGGTGGTGGTGTTTGTGGTGGTGGTGTTTGTGGTGGTGTTTGTGGTGGTGGTGTTTGTGGTGGTGGTGTTTGTGGTGGTGGTGTTTGTGGTGGTGATTGTGGTGGTGGTGTTTGTGGTGGTGTTTGTGGTGGTGTTTGTGGTGGTGTTTGTGGTGGTGGTGTTGTTGGTGGTGGTGGTGGTGGTAGTGGTGTTGTTGTTGTTGGTGTTGGTGGTGGTGGTGTTTGTGGTGGTGGTGGTGTGTGTGTGTGGTGGTGGTGGTGGTGTTTGTGGTGGTGGTGGTGGTGGTGTTTGTGTTGGTGGTGGTGGTGGTGGTGGTGTTTGTGCTGGTGTTTGTGCTGGTGGTGGTGTTGTTGTTGTTGTTGTTGTTGTTGGTGGTGGTGGTAGTGGTGGTGTTGGTGGTGGTGGTGGTGACGTTTGTGGTGGTGTTTGTGGTGGTGTTTGTGGTGGTGTTGTTGGTGGTGGTGGTGGTGTGTGTGGTGGTGGTGGTGGTGTTTGTGGTGGTGTTAGTGGTGGTGGTGTTTGTGGTGGTGGTGGTGGTGTTTATGTTGGTGGTGGTGGTGGTGGTGTTTGTGGTGGTGGTGGTGATGGTGGTGGTGGTGGTGTTTGTGGTGGTGGTGTTTGTGGTGGTGTTTGTGGAGGTGATGGTGGTGGTGGTGGTGGTGGTGGTGTTTGTGGTGGTGGTTGTCTTTGTGGTGGTGGTAGTGGTGTTTGTGTTGTTTGTGCTGGTGTTTGTGGTGGTGATGGTGATGGTGGTGGTGGTGTTTGTGGTGGTGTTAGTGGTGGTGGTGTTTGTGGTGGTGGTGGTGGTGTTTATGTTGGTGGTGTTTGTGGTGGTGTTTGTGGTGGTGGTGGTGATGGTGGTGGTGGTGGTGTTTGTGGTGGTGGTGTTTGTGGTGGTGTTTGTGGAGGTGATGGTGGTGGTGGTGGTGGTGGTGGTGTTTGTGGTGGTGGTTGTCTTTGTGGTGGTGGTAGTGGTGTTTGTGTTGTTTGTGGTGGTGATTGTGGTGGTGATGGTGGTGGTGGTGTTTGTGGTGGTGGTGGTGTTTGTGGTGGTGGTTGTCTTTGTGGTGGTGGTAGTGGTGTTTGTGTTGTTTGTGGTGGTGTTTGTGGTGGTGGTGGTGGTGGGGTTTGTGGATGTGGTGGTTGTGGGTTATGCGTGCTGCAGCTCGACTTTGGAAATCGTGCATCATTCTAGATTTGAACACACTGAGTGATGATTTGTAAGGAGTGTGGGAACGTGGTTTGTGCGTGATCTGTGCTGTAGAGTTCCAAGGTGATGTGATTGCACGGCCCAGTCTTGATTCAGCGACTGAAGGTCATTGCACACGGAGAAACATGGACACGCTGCTTGTATTTCTCTGACCCAGAGTTGTTCCCCCTGATTTTTGCGCGCGGTGAAACTCCTCAAACCTCTCGGCTGCGGGACAGGCCATGTAGTATCATGTATATGTCACTAGCACGACTTTGAACCTACCCCTCGACCTTTAACGCACATCACGATTTGAATTATGTTGTTATTTACACGAACTGTATCCCACATAGTTTTGTGAATTAACACTGTTATTTGGTTGTGGTTTCTCTGTATGTCTGTCAGTAATTCCACAAATGTGTTTTGCATGCAAGCCGAAGAAAAAACAAACAGGCAGACATTATTGACTCGTGTGAAAGTTAGAGCGGCGGTTGAAGGCAAAAAGCGTTCCTACTGTCTGACAGACAGAAACGTTTCAGAGTTAATACCGAGAAAACTGAACCTGTCGCAAACCGGGAAATCAAAACAGTTTATTGAAATATATCTGCTCGCACAGGAGAAAACGTGACATGAGCAAATGTCTGTTTCTGATTCATTGGCCCTCTTCCCTTGTGGGGTCGGGGTAAGAATTGACCCACCGCGTCTCCCTACGCGATTCGTAAGAGGCGAATAAATAGGGACACCGTGACTTGATTTGCGTTTACTTGATTCTAGCGAGTGTCGTGCTTAGTGGCCTTACATAGCCTAGAAAGGCTGATAGGCCGTAAAACTCAATCCATTCATCCATCCATTCATCCATCCATTCATCCATCCATTCACCCATCCATCATTGGCCCTCTGTGGATTGAGAGTCAGAACAGACCCACCGCGTCTCCCTACACGATTCGTGAGAGGCGAATAACTAGGGACATCATGACTTGATTTGCGATTACTCGGAACTATTCGAGTGATTTTCGTGCCTAAAGGCTGATAGGCCGGAAAACTCCGTCCGTCCACCCATCCGTTCGTCCGTCCAGCCGTTCGTCCGTCCGTCCACCCATCAACCCACCCATCCATCCCTTCCTCCATCCATCCAATCATCCATTCAACCATCCATTCACCCACCCATCCACCCATCCATCCACCCACCCACCCATCCATCCATCCATCCATCCATCCATCCATCCATCCATCCATCCATCCATCCATCCATCCATCCATCCATCCATCCATCCATCCATCCATCCACCCATCCACTCACCTATCCACCCACCCATCTATCCACCCACCCATCCATCCATCCATCCATCCATCCATCCATCCATCCATCCATCCATCCATCCATCCATCCATCCATCCATCCATCCATCCATCCATCCATCCATCCATCCATCCATCCATCCATCCATCCATCCATCCATCCATCCATCCATCCATACTTCCTTCCTTCCTTCCTTCCCTCCTTCCTTCCCTCCTTCCTTCCCTCCCTCCCTCCCTCCCTCCCTCTCTCCCTCCCTCCCTCCGTCCGTCCCTCCGTCCGTCCGTCCGTCCATCCGTCCGTCCATCCGTCCGTCCGTCCGTCCGTCCATCCGTACATCCATCTATCCATCTGAATCACTGTGTGCTGACGGCCTTTAGCACTAGTGGCCTCCTGGATAACTTCAGACTCCCCCAGCTCAGTAACTGAGAGAGGCCTTAAAGCGCAAAAGTCCACGGTTCCAGCTGATGAGAGAGGCTTGCTTCGGCCTCGTGCTGTGCTCGGAATAAGGCTTTTTTCTACCATAAATCATCTCCATGGTTCCCACGGTCATCAAAAAACCTGGAAAAGTTGTGAAATTTGCACAAACAAATTTCAAAGGTCTTGAATTGTTATGAAATCTTGGGCTAGAACTGAAAAGTCATGGACAATTCTTGTACATTTCTGCATCGGCCGAAGATTTTTTCGATCGAGCATATCGGGGTGCCATATAAACGTTTTTCATATTTTATCCTTCCTGCTTTTTTATGTATTTGATTCATCCAGGTTTCAATTTTAGCCCCTAGAAGTGCGAAACAATTGTAAACTTTCAAAGATTTGTGCGATAAAATGTCAATAACTTTTTCGAAAAAGTCATGGAAAAGTCATGAAAGAGTTGTGAAATGTATTTTCTTGGAAGTCTGTAGAAAGCCTGCGTCTTGGCATTGATAGATGTCCTTTTAGTCTTGAATGGGTGGCAGTGACGTATCTTGGCATTACTAGATGTCCTTTTAGTCTTGAATGGGTGGCAGTGACGTATCTTGGCATTACTAGATGTCCTTTTAGTCTTGAATGGGTGGCAGTGACGTATCTTGGCATTACTAGATGTCCTTTTAGTCTTGAATGGGTGGCAGTGACGTGGACTGCACACCGAGGGTGAAACGCTGGGATGTGAATCAAACACTTCATCCTCTGCTGGCCGCTTTCATTGACCTTTACACGTTTGCTTAACGCTTCCTTCGTGTCTGCAATCGAAGTTATTCTTGACTCTCCCTCTGTTGTGATCCATATAATGATCTGCTTATATCCGAAGCAACAACCAAAAAAGCAAAAGTGTAAGCCCAAAGTATCTAGCGGCGCCGCTGTATGAGAACATCGAAGTTTTGCATTTTCTCCCGTCCTGTCATCGCTTCATTCTATTTCGTGGAAATTGTCGAAATTCGTTTTGAAGATCTGGTTTGTTTGCTTGTTTTCTTAAGTAGTGATTCAGATATCCAGGTAAACAGGCAAGCAATTCTTTATTTTGCAATAAAAATGTTTAGCGCAGTTTCAATTTAGACGCACATTAGGGGGGGAATGTTACAGCTTCATTAGAAAAGAAAAACACCTATTACAAAGAATGAAGTAGAAACTAAATGGCACACAAAATTAGTACTAAAAATACGGAACAATTCTTGAAATATCTACAATACCAATATCAGGATTGGCACATTTTGTGAACGACCATATTGGTGATCTCTGTCAACTGTTGAACGGCCACTAAATGCTTTTTACAGATTGATAATCTGATTTATTTTCACCCATTTTCACTTCCAAACTTCTTTCTACTCTCTCTTCCAGCCAACAAGCCTCCCACAGTGGTCACTCCCTCCACACCGGTCTTCCTCTTCAGTGGAAATGACCTTCGCCTTACTCTGACCGTCCTTGACCCCGAGGGATCAAAGGTCTTCCTGCAGCTGGACCGTGGCGATGCCTTTCTCTCTGCCAACGGCACCTTCTTGTGGAGGGCGCCCGTCAGGGACGAGGCAGGCACTGCCTTTGAGGTCTTCAACATCAGAGCCACTGACACGTGCGGGGCCAGCAGCAGCAACCATCTAGAGGTCAGGAATGATGCACGCTCAGGACAATGACGTGACGTTGTGTGATCCAATGTTGGTCGTTCGGGATAACAGTCTGCCGATCACGTTTTGCCTATCTCGCATTTTGACTCCGTTTACGTACCGCTTCATTGCGTCTGTCTTAAACGAGTCCCTGGTATTTTAAGAGAATTCTTGTGAATGAGTGAGTGAGTGAGTGTGTATGTGTGTTTGTGTGTGTGCTTGCGTGCGTGCATATATTTGATAAACTTGAACTTATTTTCCCCCTTAGCTAATGCTTTCTCTTGTGAAAAGTACTATGAATTCCTTGGTATATGTTCATGAGTGGGAAGATATTGATAGAATGAAATGTAAAGTACAGTCAGAATCCGAGTAGCGCATACGTTTACGAAAGGACGTTTCAAAACCCGTACTTTATCTTGTACTGAAAAAGGTCATATAAACTGATTAGCTGACTAAACATTTTGGCATTCAACAGTTTGATTTAGCAGCAAACGTGAGCAAGTGTCGAGCTTATCCATGATGTGGAGGCAAGAGTTTCACCACAGCTCATGAAAACTGAATTGTGTCGTAAATTCTTTATCGTGGTAAAAACAAAAGATTATGTCGGCTTCGTCGATAAACTCGGGCGATTCGTTGAGCATCTAAGTACTTTGCCGTGTTAGTGATTGTGTGTGTGTGTGTGTGTGTGTGTGTGTGTGTGTGTGTGTGTGAGAGAGAGAGAGAGAGAGAGAGAGAGAGAGAGAGAGAGAGAGAGGTTTGTGTGTGTGTGTGTTTGTATGTGTGTATGTTTTTGTGTGTGTGTGTATGTGTGTGTGTGTGCGCTCGTTTGTGTGTGTGTGTGTATGTGTGTGTGTGTGTGTGTGTATGCGTGCATGCTTGAGGATGTGTGAATGTTCATGTTTGTTTGTATTCATTCGTAAGCTCATATGTTAGTCGCCTGCGCTTATGCGCGCGCGTGTGTTTGCCCATGTCCGTTAATGTGCCTGTGTGTGTTTGTGTGTGTGCATGCGTGCGTGTGTGCGTGCGTGCGTGCATGCGTATGTGTGTGTGTGTAGTGTGGATGCGAATGAAGTCACTTGGCGCGTTTTGTGCCTCAGGTGGCGGTGGTCAAGTGCGAGTGTACCGAGGAGGCAAGGTGCGTGTCAGGCCAGGTCGACCAGGAAGGGAATGCAGAGTACAGCTGTGTCTGTCCCCCAGGACGTACAGGTAAGTACCGGCCTCCACAGGTGTGCTAGACAAGGGTTCGCTTGGGCAACTAATCGCTGTGAACCTTTTAAGTTCTAAAATTGATGTCAATAAATTTTTACTGTCTTTCTGCGTATTGGAAACTCTTAGTGATTGCATATTTCCATTGTAATAGCGACATGGCAAATATAATGACGCTCATCATTTATGCTTCCAAACGATGATACAACCGAACATGTTGATTTTCTATTGGCCCTAACATAATTATGAATCCTGATGACGTTTTTATTGCATCAATTCAAATGTTGTCATTTAGAAAACTTGAGAACATGATGTAACCGTGTATAATGGAATTAAACCAGCGAAAAGTATGACGATAGCTATTTGCCTTTTATCTTGGTCGCTTCGTGTTCAGATTAACTTGTTCTCTCACTCGGCAACATTGTTCACTAGTTTTACAAGTGATTGTTGCACCATCGTGAGCTAGAGTAGAACTGTAAGAATAGACTGTGTAACCAATCGCTCGCAAATTGGAGGGAACTTGTAACATTCGCCACAAGCTGCAATCGCCAGTACATTGAGTCAGTGAGATGATACATGGCGAATGTTCAACAACACTACGCTCCTTATTCTGGTTGGGTGTAGGAAAACATTTGTCAGCTAAACGTGCAAGCTCCTGTAAACAACTCTTCTACTCTCAAATAATCAGCATACGCGTAGCGCAATGGTCTGAAACACGTAAACTAAATCCATGAAAAGTTGTTGCTCAGCAACTTGGAGCCTGCTCGAGGCTCTTGTCCATGGCCACCATTACGGCACCTTCCTACAACGCATGCTGTGAAAATGGAGTAACAGAAACAGTTATAAAAGGAATTTGTTAATGCATGTAGATAATTTCATTCGGCACCCGTTGACAATATATATCCACAATGACTTGTCGAATAGGGAGACTGACGTTCCTCAACCAAATCTGTCAGGCTCTCATCGTTTCGCACCGATGGTTTCTTCAACACTGTCCCATGCATTATGATTATTGTTATTGTGATAGTGAAGAAACTGTCACGGCGGCTTTTGTGTGCGTCTCTGTTGCCTTGTCACTCCTAGCAATGCTAGAGTTGGCTAGACATTTTCATTATTGCTCATATATGACATCCGTTGCTGAACTCCACACCAGCATTGTAAAATTATTGTGATCATTTTCTTCGTTGGTGAGCCATCCCTCCAGCTGACTATTTGCGGATGGAGGCAAGAATAGACTCCCCACATCTCCCTATGCGAAGCGCCAAAGGCGAATACATAGCATGGTGACTGGAGACATTACTTTTAACTACATACAGCTCTAGTGATTATATACTTGTTGGTCTTGAAAATGCGTCTTACGGTG
Source organism: Theodoxus fluviatilis (assembly GCA_034096865.1). Classification (NCBI taxonomy): domain Eukaryota; kingdom Metazoa; phylum Mollusca; class Gastropoda; order Cycloneritida; family Neritidae; genus Theodoxus; species Theodoxus fluviatilis. The sequence goes on from JAWQFJ010024919.1 coordinate 20,855, forward strand.
ATAGGTCAGAAAGTCGTTTTATTAATTAAGTATTTATTCATTCGTTCGTTCATTCAATTTTTCGTTAATTAATTAATTAATTCATTCATCCGTTCGTTCATTCGTTTGTTCGTTCTTTGTTCATTCGTTCATTCATTCATTCATTCGTTCATTCATTCATTCATTCATTCATTCATTCATCCATTCATCCATTTATTCATCCATTCATTCATTTCTTTGCGTTATTACAGGAGCGCGGTGTGAGGAGGATGTGGACGAGTGCGAGTCCAGTCCGTGCCAGAACGGCCGGTGTGTGGATCTGGACAACGGCTTTCAGTGCAGGTGTGAGGAGGGCTATACAGGTAGGCTGCGGTGTACCTCTTGGCACCTCGAAAGTGACCGCACACACAAACACACACACACACACACACACGCGCGCGCACACACACGCACTCACGCACACACATACACCCAGACACACACAGACACACACACACACACACACACACAACACTGTCCATGGAAAGATATCCTCAATGGTTGTCTACTGGTAAGTATGTCAGGAAAACATAGAAATTAGTTTATATTTCTTAAAATTGATACATATGCAGATGTTCACAGGATGCTGCCACTGTGGGTTGGGGGTAAGAATTGACCCCCCGTATATCCCTACGCCATTCGTGAAGGCGAAATACTACTGAAATGCTGAGGCTTGCTCTTACTACAGCCAGCTCTAGTGAAATCGTAGTCAGTGGTCTTGCATACCCCACAAAGGCTGATGGGCCATAAGACCTGTTTTCATCATTTAATCACCATCGTTCTCAAGGTGCACATCAACTCCACACACTTGCACATACACACAAATGCTCAGGTGCACAATACACATTGGTACACTCACGGGAATTTCGTGTTCGCTGCGACAATATTACCCTATCGTACACACCGAGCGTTTGTTTAGTCACACTTTCACTGCGTGTGGTTTTACTACACTGAGGTAATACTACCCTATCGTACACACCGAGCGTTTGTTTAGTCACACTTTCACTGCGTGTGGTTTTACTACACTGAGGTAATATTACCCTATCGTACACACCGAGCGTTTGTTTAGTCACACTTTCACTGCGTGTGGTTTTACTACACTGAGGTAATACTACCCTATCGTACACACCGAGCGTTTGTTTAGTCACACTTTCACTGCGTGTGGTTTTACTACACTGAGGTAATATTACCCTATCGTACACACCGAGCGTTTGTTTATGCACACTTTCACTGCGTGTGGTTTTACTACACTGAGGTAATATTACCCTATCGTACACACCGAGCGTTTGTTTTGTCACACTTTCACTGCGTGTGGTTTTACTACACTGAGGTAATATTACCCTATCATACACACCGAGCGTTTGTTTAGTCACACTTTCACTGCGTGTGGTTTTACTACACTGAGGTAATACTACCCTATCGTACACACCGAGCGTTTGTTTAGTCACACTTTCACTGCGTGTGGTTTTACTACACTGAGGTAATATTACCCTATCATACACACCGAGCGTTTGTTTAGTCACACTTTCACTGCGTGTGGTTTTACTACACTGAGGTAATACTACCCTATCGTACACACCGAGTGTTTGTTTAGTCATACTTTCACTGCGTGTGGTTTTACTACACTGAGGTAATACTACCCTGTCGTACACACCGAGCGTTTGTTTCACTGCGTGTGGTTTTACAGAACCGCAATAAGGCTAGCATCCATCAAGAAATGGATAAATTTACCAGTTCTTCCACACCTGAATGCACGCACGCACTCTTGCACACGTTATATACTGATCCTTGCACACGTCATATACTGATCCTTGCACACGTTATATACTGATCCTTGCACACGTTATATACTGATCCTTGCACACTTTATATACTGATCCTTGCACACTTTATATACTGATCCTTGCACACTTTATGTACTGATCCTTGCACACGTTATGTACTGATCCTTGCACACTTTATGTACTGATCCTTGCACACGTTATATACTGATCCTTGCACACTTTATGTACTGATCCTTGCACACTTTATGTACTGATCCTTGCACACGTTATATACTGATCCTTGCACACGTTATATACTGATCCTTGCACACGTTATATACTGATCCTTGCACACGTTATATATTGATCCTTGCACACTTTATATACTAATCCTTGCACACTTTATATACTGATCCTTGCACACGTTATATATTGATCCTTGCACACTTTATATACTGATCCTTGCACACGTTATATACTGATCCTTGCACACGTTATATACTGATCCTTGCACACGTTATATACTGATCCTTGCACACGTTATATATTGATCCTTGCACACGTTATATACTGATCCTTGCACACTTTATATACTGATCCTTGCACACTTTATATACTGATCCTTGCACACTTTATATATACTGATCCTTGCACACTTTATGTACTGATCCTTGCACACTTTATGTATTGATCCTTGCACACTTTATGTACTGATCCTTGCACACTTTATGTACTGATCCTTGCACACTTTATATACTGATCCTTGCACACTTTATGTACTGATCCTTGCACACGTTATATACTGATCCTTGCACACGTTATATACTGATCCTTGCACACTTTATATGCTGATCCTTGCACACGTTATATACTGATCCTTGCACACTTTATATACTGATCCTTGCACACGTTATATACTGATCCTTGCACACGTTATATACTGATCCTTGCACACGTTATATACTGATCCTTGCACACTTTATATACTGATCCTTGCACACGTTATATACTGATCCTTGCACACGTTATATATTGATCCTTGCACACGTTATATATTGATCCTTGCACACGTTATATATTGATCCTTGCACACTTTATGTACTGATCCTTGCACACTTTATGTACTGATCCTTGCACACTTTATGTACTGATCCTTGCACACGTTATATACTGATCCTTGCACACTTTATATACTGATCCTTGCACACTTTATATACTGATCCTTGCACACGTTATATACTGATCCTTGCACACGTTATATACTGATCCTTGCACACGTTATATACTGATCCTTGCACACGTTATATACTGATCCTTGCACACGTTATATACTGATCCTTGCACACTTTATATACTGATCCTTGCACACTTTATATACTGATCCTTGCACACTTTATATACTGATCATTGCACACTTTATATACTGATCTTGCACACTTTATATACTGATCCTTGCACACGTTATATACTGATCATTGCACACGTTATATACTGATCCTTGCACACGTTATATACTGATCCTTGCACACTTTATATACTGATCCTTGCACACGTTATATACTGATCCTTGCACACTTTATGTACTGATCCTTGCACACTTTATGTACTGATCCTTGCACACGTTATATATTGATCCTTGCACACGTTATATATTGATCCTTGCACACGTTATATATTGATCCTTGCACACGTTATATACTGATCCTTGCACACGTTATATACTGATCCTTGCACACTTTATATACTGATCCTTGCACACGTTATATACTGATCCTTGCACACGTTATATATTGATCCTTGCACACGTTATATATTGATCCTTGCACACGTTATATACTGATCATTGCACACTTTATATACTGATCCTTGCACACGTTATATACTGATCCTTGCACACTTTATATACTGATCCTTGCACACTTTATATACTGATCCTTGCACACGTTATATACTGATCCTTGCACACGTTATATATTGATCCTTGCACACGTTATATACTGATCCTTGCACACGTTATATACTGATCCTTGCACACGTTATATACTGATCCTTGCACACTTTATGTACTGATCCTTGCACACGTTATATACTGATCCTTGCACACTTTATGTACTGATCCTTGCACACTTTATGTACTGATCCTTGCACACGTTATATATACTGATCCTTGCACACTTTATGTACTGATCCATGCACACGTTATGTACTGATCCTTGCACACTTTATGTACTGATCCTTGCACACTTTATATATACTGATCCTTGCACACGTTATATACTGATCCTTGCACACTTTATATGCTGATCCTTGCACACGTTATATACTGATCCTTGCACACTTTATATACTGATCCTTGCACACGTTA
>JAWQFJ010024919.1:30000-34834 GCA_034096865.1 Theodoxus fluviatilis
AAACTCGGCTGTAGTGTATTCAGCACGCAGTGTTGCCCAAAATCGGCTGTAGTGTATTCAGCACGCAATGTTGCCCAAAATCGGCTGTAGTGTATTCAGCACGCAATGTTGCCCAAAATGGACTGTAGTGTATTCAGCACGCAGTGTTGCCCAAAATCGGCTGTAGTGTATTCAGCACGCAGTGTTGCCCAAAATCGGCTGTAGTGTATTCAGCACGCAGTGTTGCCCAAAATCGGCTGTAGTGTATTCAGCACGCAATGTTGCCCAAAATGGGCTGTAGTGTATTCAGCACGCAGTGTTGCCCAAAATCGGCTGTAGTGCATTCAGCACGCAGAGTTGCCCAAAAGCGACTGTAGTGTATTCAGCACGCAGTGTTGCTCAAAATGGACTGTTGTGTATTCAGCACGCAGTGTTGCCCAAAATGGGCTGTAGTGTATTCAGCACGCAGTGTTGCCCAAAATGGGCTGTAGTGTATTCAGCACGCAGTGTTGCCCAAACTCGGCTGTAGTGTATTCAGCACGCAGCGTTGCCCAACATCGGCTGTAGTGTATTCAGCACGCAGTGTTGCCCAAAATGGACTGTTGTGTATTCAGCACGCAGAGTTGCCCAAAATTGGCTGTAGTGTATTCAGCACGCAGTGTTGCCCAAAATCGGCTGTAGTGTATTCAGCACGCAGCGTTGCCCAAAATCGGCTGTAGTGTATTCAGGTTTGAAGGGGAAAAAACCGAAGACGCCAAGGGCAGTAAAGGTTTTCTGACGATGAACTGTACAGACTTTTTCATGGATAATTTGTGCAACGGTATTTGTTTAATGTATTTTCCACCCATTAACTTACCTTCAAAAGGGAAGCCATTTAAATGTTTCCTTCAATTCTTCACTCAATATACACCTACATTTTTTTTCCATCAACTTCACCGTAACACTTAAAGAAAGAAAAAAAGTTATAACAGTGATTTGTATTTCTGGATATAATTATGTACTTTTGTTTTGCAAGGTAAAAAATAACAGATACCTAAACCCAACATTTGAATGTTGCATTTGGAAAACAGAATATGAGCCGAATATGAAAATATTTACACCCATGTTCCCTTTTCTATCCAATTTTCGGTTTATCAAAATCTTATTGCCCTTAACTTCATGCAATATGCATTTGATCCTTAGCTCTGTGCCTGCCTACAGAACCAATCAGCGTGCGAAGGAAAGGCCGTGTGATGGCTCGGAGCTTGTCGAAGTGCCAGGAAGGCGCACCCCCGTCTCCCCGGCTACAAGTGCGGACCTTGTCCTGCTGGATTAACACCGGGCCACCGGCGCACTGTCTGCTCGGGTAAGTACAATAGATCGGACGGGGGCACCTGTCGGGGTAAGTACATAGATGCGGAGGGAGCACCCTGTCTTGGGTTTAAAAGTAAAACATACGATCGACGGGGCACACCTGTCGGCTAAGTACATAGATCGACGGGCACCCCATGTCGGGTAAGTTACATAGAATCCACGTGGGCACCTGTCGGGTAAAGTACATAGATCGACGTGGGCAACCTGGTTCGGGTAAGTTTACATTGATCGACGGGGCACCGTGGTGGAGCCATCCAAAGGAAAAGTTTACTTGTCCTAATTTTAAAAGACAGTAGTAAAACTCTGAGAGGAGGTGTAGTTGTCCTGTCGTCAGTGGACGTGGGTTGAGGTGGGGCAATTTTTTTGTTTCGGCACACGAACGTTTCCATGTTTTTCATGGTCAGGTTTTGTACATGCGTAACGGATGCATAGTCTGAACAGTCTAACTGTTCCACCAGATAAAAGTTTCTGTTGTTTGGAAAGCTAGGTTTGCCAGATGTTTTTTAAAAGTTGTGTTCGAAATGAACTTTTTTGTCGGGTTATTGTAAATGTTTTATCGTGTGTTAAGTTTAAATGTGTTTATGTGGGAGAAATGCTTTTTCTCTTTTTTACCAAAACCCAAACTCTCATAAATGAGATTTGCTATGGTTTTACTGTGTTGATCCTAGCAAGCGAATGTGAAATTTCTCTCACGAAGTGCCCATCCTTTCCCGTCAATACTTTCCCCCCTGTTGGGTTTTTCGGGGTAAGAATTGACCCATCCGCGGTCTCCCCTTAACGCGATTTCGTAAAGAGACGAAATAACTAGGGAACACCGTGGGGGGACTTGATTACGGTTTTACTCTAACTGTTTCTAGTTGATTTTCGTGGGATTAATGGCCCTTAAAAAAAAGCCCTACAAAGGGCTGATAGCGCCCAGTAAAACCAACTATCCCCATCCCCACCATCCCATCCGTCCCCATTCACCATCATCCGTCAATAGTAAAACTGAAATCTTGACCCTCAGCACATCAAACCAGTTTTGCCCGACGCTCGTTTTGTAAAAGTAATCACCATGACGACGTAATGAAACTGATCTCTATGTAGTGATGCCAAGGTTTAATCTGATTGAAACCAAAATACTGTACGACATGACGATTTTGACAGTTTTCTACGTTTAACCAGACTAGCCTCAAAAAAATAGACCAAAATATTTTACGTGGTTGTTTTGAATGCAACGAACTTAAAACAACACAGGTAATTTGCTTGTCCCATTAGTCCACGTGTTTGTGTAACAACTTGAGCCACAACAACCTTTGGAAATAAAAAACATTTTTATAGACTGACAAGTTAAAAACAAAGTGTGTTGAAAACATGCCAATAAGCCGGACACACTTCCCCTGTTTTTTGGTTGTTTGTTTCATCCGCTTACGGTGTACATTTTGTAGCATGTTACTGAATGCTTACTGGTATTCATTCATTTAGAGGGTTATGACAGATTTCCCTTACGTGACACAATGATTTATCACAGAGGGTATGTCAGTGGTGGGACATTGCCATTGGAGGTCACGGCCATCGCCCAGAATTCCAGGGTTTTTTCTTAATCCCAAGACCGAAACATACCTAAAAATCCCTGTTGATTTCCACAGGGGCTTTTGGGCTGGCCTCGAACGGCCCACCCCTGAATGTGACCATTACCATGAAATGTAATTCTCAGCTTTGAATGTTGGTCTGGCCTTTTGAATAGTTCTTGGTATTATGTTGTTGTTGTTAAATGTCATTCCATCCGACATTCAATCGTTATGTCAGTCAGTTCATTCGTCATCATCAATCATTCAATCGTCCCATCACATCGATTCATCCCATCAATGCCATCGTATCGTACCGTCCCGGACCCCCGAGCAGCCAGCAGCGGCGGGGGGGGTCTGTTCCGATCTCTTTGGTCCCCTTTCCGCTTAATCAAGATCCCCCATCGTCCGGTTGTTCTACCAACCCATTCAATCGGTATTTGTGCAGGTTGGAGGTTGGCCCGGGGAGTGGTTTAGCGGCAGCTGGAACCTACAAGCCGCTTTGCCGGCCCAGTTGGGGGGGTTGGGCGGGCCCGTTTTCGAAAGCCGCCCCGCGGGTCCCCCGGAACTTTGGCCATCCTTGGCGAGTCAAGATGCTTAACGCGCATTGCTTCTCCCACACCCAGGATGCAAACCGGGTACCAAACGGCCCGCCTTCAGGGCCTCTCCCCAGGTCACTTCGAGGATGAGACGCTTAATAAAACCGAGGCCTAAGTGCCGCTTAGAAATCCTCTGGATTAAGGCGGACGCATTATAAAAGATAATAAATTATTTTTACACGTCGTCCAGAATACAACAATGTCGGCGTGGTTCTCGCTATTATGATACTCGCAATCGTTTATCAGCCGTGTGCGGCCAAAGCCCTGCCCCCCGGGCCGATACCTGCGTAGGCGCCGTGACCGCTGCGCCCTGCGCCCGGGGCATACGCTGGCGTGCGCTGCTGTGCGAACATCCGTAGGCCGTCATTTGTCATCTCTGTGCTCGGTTTCAGGCCCTGACGACACTCTGCTCCTCCTCCCTCACTCCTGCTGCTTTTCGCTCCTCCTGCTCTGCTGCTGCTGCTGCTGCTGATCTTATCCACTCCTCCTCCTTCTCCCTAGTCCTCCTCCTCCCCTCCCTTCTCCTCCTCCCTCTCCCTCCTCCCCCCCTCCTTTTCCTCCTCCTCCTCCTTCCTCCCCTCCTCCTCCTCCTCCTCCTCCTCCTCCTCTCCCCTCCTCCTCTCCTCCCTCCTCCTCCTCCCCTCCTCTCCTCCCATACCATCACTTCTCCTCCTCCTCCTCCTCCCGATTAGTAAATATACGCCACTCCTTCCATAATCCTGAGCATCAATTCAAAAATAAGTAGCAAAACCAACCAACCCCCCAAGCCGTCCCGACTGCCAACCGAAAAACAGGACGCACAACTCAAACCCGAGCGCATCCGCCCAAAGAAGTCTCAAGAAAAAGCGAGAACATATCCTCCAAGTGCAAAAACAAGACCCGAAGAAGTTCAATAAGAAAAAAACAAAAAAAACTGGGCGGACTCGACAAGATCTACCCAACGCTGCCCGACCAAACACAACAAAAGCCATCAAAAAAAAACACTCCACACGACTTAAAAAAAAAAAAAACGAAACAAACAAATGAAGTAACGGAGAACCAACAAGGACCAGACAAACCGACACTCAAACTCCCCCCCCGTTCGCAAACCCACTCCCCGAAGACCCACAGGACATCAAGATAAAAAACAAAGGCCCCGATTAAAAAAGAACAAATACAGGTAAAAAGACCAGCCCCAAAACCAACAACATGAACTTTCCGACCCAAGTCTTGCTACAGTCAAGGATGTTAAAAAGAATACATAAAAAAAAAAAGAACAATCACGGAGAAATGTGGAAAGAGAAAACAACGTCAATGAATAAAACCCAAACAAATGATAATTGCAAATTGGCTCTATACTCAGCGCATTACTAAAAA
>JAWQFJ010024920.1:0-61899 GCA_034096865.1 Theodoxus fluviatilis
ATTTTTTGCACGGGGCCACAGATCACGGTTGTTGGATGCCATTAGCAGATGGTTTCTCATGTTGTCTGCTCCTAACTTCCGGTCAGTGCGCTGACCGCGCTCAGCTTCTGGAGGGGGGTCTGGCAATTGCCAGCCCCAGTGCGTGAACGCACGCGCAGGAATCAGGTCATTCCTGAATTGTCCCAGGGAGAACTGGCATCAACTCAAAATTTTTCTTGAGGGAAGAGGAACGGAGAACGAGACGATCTGCCTACGAGATATAACGGCGAGTACTTATGATCTTTTCGATCGAATTTTTATCGGTTCCTCAGTTTTTCTCTACGTGCAGTTGTGTGTTGATGCCGTGAGAGTGCATTCGTTACTCGGATATTCACATGTGCGGAGATTGAAAGACTTTCTCGATTATCATGGAAAAGTGAGAGTGCATTCGTTACTCGGATATTCACATGTGCGGAGATGTAAGACTTTCTCGATAAGAGTGGTCTGATTGAGTGGCGGACATTGTATACATGTATGATTGTGCGTCGATGAAAACCCCACGTGGGATTCTCACGTTCCGAGACCATGTGAATTCACACATGCCACGAAATATTTTCAGACGGTCCGCCGTTTCACTGAAACTGCAGAGTACCTCATTCGATAATCCAATCTGGCTAAGAACGGCTCTCACAATTTCTACCACGTTTTCTCCGGAATTCTTGTTAACTTACGATCTGTACGCATCAAGTATGTTCAGAGAAATGTGCGACAGACTTGTGCCTCCCATCATAATGATCATTTGCGAATCATTCGGCATGATTCTGCCCGATTCTATGCTAAATTACGATATGTACGCACAGCATTAATTTATCATAGGTGTATGTTGAATGCATTAACAGATCGTGAAACCTCCTACAGTTCTATAAGTCGTCTGCAACTCCTTATAGCTGTGGCGGTCAGCCCTCACACAAAACAGGGGTCAAGAAGATTAGTTACATGTTATGATGTGATTGTAAATAATTTTGTACATGGGTGAGAGGTAAAACTACTAGAACAAATAACACTGAGATCAGAACAAGGGACATAACCAGGGTCATGGTTTTGATTAATTGTATGAATGTAGAATTCTGTTTCTGAAGAGGAAAATTTGCAATGTGAGTGATGTGTACATTTGTTTGCACAACCTCAGCCGTGTTATATAAGCAATAATATCTTTGAGGTTCTGAGGCATGCTGCTATGATTATTATACTGTCGTATGTATAATATATGGTGTCACTGGCTCTTTATTAAGAAGGAATACTGGATGTTGTGTTAATCGTTGGTTATTATGCTTTCTTAATAAAGATGCCCATTTTCTCTCTCGAATCAAGTGTGCTGTGGTCTTGTGCAAAAAAGGATTTGTGTGAAAGAATGCAACACAAACACAATTTTTTGCACGGGGCCACAGATCACGGTTGTTGGATGCCATTAGCAGATGGTTTCTCATGTTGTCTGCTCCTAACTTCCGGTCAGTGCGCTGACCGCGCTCAGCTTCTGGAGGGGGGTCTGGCAATTGCCAGCCCCAGTGCGTGAACGCACGCGCAGGAATCAGGTCATTCCTGAATTGTCCCAGGGAGAACTGGCATCAACTCAAAATTTTTCCCCACCCTCCACCCCTAGCTGCCACCAACCTTGTTGTTTTACTAAACAGTCACATATATTGCTTTCCATGTACTGACTGGTTACTCAATTGATCGCGTCCCTAGTGACTCTGGAAGGGTAGGAGCCATGCTTTTTCCCATGGGGTTTTTTACCACAGGTCCTTCCTTCATATTATTTAGGCGGTCAGCCCTCACACAAAACAGGGGTCAAGAAGATTAGTTACATGTTATGATGTGATTGTAAATAATTTTGTACATGGGTGAGAGGTAAAACTACTAGAACAAATAACACTGAGATCAGAACAAGGGACATAACCAGGGTCATGGTTTTGATTAATTGTATGAATGTAGAATTCTGTTTCTGAAGAGGAAAATTTGCAATGTGAGTGATGTGTACATTTGTTTGCACAACCTCAGCCGTGTTATATAAGCAATAATATCTTTGAGGTTCTGAGGCATGCTGCTATGATTATTATACTGTCGTATGTATAATATATGGTGTCACTGGCTCTTTATTAAGAAGGAATACTGGATGTTGTGTTAATCGTTGGTTATTATGCTTTCTTAATAAAGATGCCCATTTTCTCTCTCGAATCAAGTGTGCTGTGGTCTTGTGCAAAAAAGGATTTGTGTGAAAGAATGCAACACAAATAGCCGTTGTGAATACGGGCCCAGCGAACTAACTGAATGTCGACACAATCACGCGGCACTGTTGTACATTTGCAGTCAACATAAGATCTCGTACGACGATTTGATTCAAGGCCTAGTGCTAATTGTTTTGATGGTCTGGTCTCAGTGTCACAAAAATATGATGATTTAATCAATCCCTGACCCGGAAATGTTGGGGACAACGACCATTTCAGCGTAATGACATCGAGTCAAACCGAGTTATCTTTCCTACTTCAGCAAAACGCTTCGATATATGTTGAACCTCTACCAGCAGGCGCCAAATTGCGATACTACGAAAAGAATATTGACGTTGATGGGTTAGATCCGTATGAAATACCAAACAGTTCATGCTATCATCCATTTTTCTACAATTTACAGTGCAAAATACGAACCACGAGGGTTTATGACAAGGTCGTTATAAATGCTTCACATACCTACAAGTTTACAATGGCACAGTTGGTAGAGCATTGGGCTCTTGGTCATGCATGACCAGGTTCGATTCTGCACTGAAACTTTTTTTCGAGGGGTTGTGGGTTCGAACCCACCAGGTTTTTTGTGTTTGTGTGTGTGTGCGTTTTTTCCTCCTCTTTTCTCGGAGGCTGCGGGTTCGAACCCGATCTTCTTTTTTTCTTCTCCAAAACCTGGAGGTTCAGCGCCAGCGGTTTTTATAAGTTCAGGAAAGGCATTCTGTAACATAGTTCGCTAGGGATTTGGGAATAGGGTGCTTTTTATTAACGTTTTGCCGACTTTAGCCTCGTTTTTTCTGCACGGTTACATGGTCAGGAACTTGACCATTGCTGCCTAAATCGTATGCAAGTGTGTACCAGTAGATCTGGTAGGTTTTTTGTGTTGGACTAGAAGGAAAATGTTTCTCATACAACAAGCATTTCGGAGCAGTAACAGTGGTTTCCCTTCCATGAAGTAACTGTTCTGAGGTAGGTAGAATTAATCACATCAACTTCGGTTGAGACAGGATGGCATGGTTGGACTGAGGCCAGTACTTTTGGACTTTTCCAATTGCACAACTTTAAATCCTTCAGTTTCAACTGTGCAGGACATGCAATAAGTTTCATTTCATATTGGGGTACATTTTTTGAGGCTCACAATTGACTGATACAAAATAATGCACATTTGTGGCCAGTGCATTTCTTCAGAGTAAAATTGCTTTTTCTGCCTGTCGTTGGAGTGACCATCAATGGGTAAAGGCACATTTCTTGTTTACTGGAGTAAGTACAATCAGTTTTGGTTTGCATTTGAGGTTTGAATTAGAAATATTAAGGCTGGCTTTATTTGGAATAAATCCCACAAGTATAAGTTGCACTTTTAATGAGCAAAAAACTTTACTTGTGTACTTGAGAATGGTATTGTACAACTGACACTAGAAGGTAATTGTAGAATACTCTTTTCCCATTCTTTGGGAAACTTTTTTAAAATGATGGGTTCCATTCGAGACTTTTTTTCATCAGAAACATTCGCTTGATCTGTGTTTAAAGAATTTATTTGATCATCCATGTTTGATCAACAAATTTCCACCTTTTGCCCAGTTTGGATACATGTCCTTTTTTTCTCTAGTTTATTTTGAACCTGAAAGCTTCAATGATTTTTTATTGGGAGAAAAGTATGAACATTTTTTGTTGTTGGGTGTTTTAAGAGCCTCCATACTTGACAGGCATATTTTTGGTGGACCTGTTTTCCTGTGTCATTGGCTAAATATCTAGGGACAATTCAAAAATTCAAAGGGGATTTTGCTTCCGAAGGTTTGATGTTATCAATGAAAATGACAGATTATGTGGTGAGGAACAAGGCCAGACTTTGCTTGATATGAGGATTCATTATCAGTAGCTCTGGTGTATGTTGTTGTCTACAGAGAAAGTGTGAGATGTTGGTCGGTGGTTAGGAAGGTCATTAGAGTTTTCGTTGTGCTGAAACATTTACCAGTTGATGTGGTGGGGTTATTTGTTCCACCCCTTGCCCAGCTTGGATGTGCTTTTTTGTCTCTTGTTCTTGTGGAACCAGAAAACCTCAGTGAGAAAAACCTTTAAACAAAATTTTGTTTTTGTAGGTGTCTTAGAACATCCACTAACTGTTTTCCTTGTTACAATTAGCTTAAAATCTTCTCTTCTTTTTTTGTAAGAGGATTGTGCCTCCTAAGTTTTCATGTTATCAATGTACATGCCATGGATATATGAAGATTTTATTCGTGAAATGCTTTTTTCCTGTTCTTTGATATACTCTTAATGACGTGTTCCTTAAGACATGTTTTATTTCGTTGGAAACATTATATCACTTGTTTGGCATTAAAAAAATTCGTCTTGATAAATCGTCCATTTTTTTTATCATTTGTTGAACCAGAAAGGTTTGGTGATTATTTCTACAGAAGAAAAGCCTTGTAACTAATTTGAGATTGTTGTTTTCTGTGAGGTGTTTTAGAGCATCCATCCGAGGTGACTTTCCTAGAAGCAAACCTGATGCATTGTCTGCAATCTCTTGCAGGACTCAAGGCGCATTTTGTTTTGAAAGGTGTAAAAAAATATTCAGGGATGAGCTCTCATAGCTAACACCTGCATGGACAGGTTCAATGAAGGGGAAAGCTTTGGTCTTTGTGAGCACTCAAATCTCTCAACATTTGTTTACTGCCTTTCAAATGAAACGCACCGCAGGCCCCACACGAAGATGGCATCGGATGTGTTGGCATTGCTACCAAGTAACCCTCCTCAGGTCTTGCTAGTACAGACTTTGGGTGGAACTGTTTTCCTGTGTGTCATTGGCTAAATATCTATTTTTAAAATTCTACACGGAATCTGCTTCCGAAGGTTTGATGTTATCAATGTACATGACAGATTGTGTGGTGAGGAACAAGGCCAGAATTTGCTTGATATGAGGATTCATCATCAGTAGCTCTGGTGTGTGTTGCTGTCTACAGAGAAAGTGTGTGATGTTGGTCAGTTGTTAGGAAGAAGGCAATTTAAGTTTTAGTTGTACTGAAACATTTACCAGTTGATGTGGTGCGGTTATTTGTTCCACCCCTTGCCCAGCTTGGATGTGCTTTTTTTGCCTCTTGTTAGTGTGGAACCATAAAAGCTCAGTGATTATTTCACTGGGAGAAAAACCTTAAAAAACTGTTTTGGTGTCTTAAAGCATCCACCAGGTTTTGCTACAACCCATTTTTGATGGAACTGTTTTCCTTGTTACAATTAGCTTAAAATCTTTTCTTTCTTTTTTTGGGGGGTAAGAGGATTGTGCCTCCTAAGTTTTGATGTTATCAATGGATATAAGAAGGATTTCCTCCTCCTCCTCCCCCCCCCCCCCTCCTCCCCCCCCATTCTTTAGGATATCTTACTGTGCTCCAAGTTGATACTTTTTTTTATATTGAAAACATATCACTTGCTCTGCATTGTTAAAATTGTCTTGACCATGTTTTTAATCATGGTGTGTTAAACCAGAAAGCTTTGGTGAATATTTTTGTGGGATAATACTTAATAGCCTTTTAAAATTGTTACTTTTGTTGGGCGCTGTAGACCATTCATCAGGTCTTGCCAAACTGATTTTCAGTAGAACCACTTTCTTTTAGACAGATAGCTAATATCTTTTAAAAACTCATTCATGAGGAGATTTTGTTTTATAAGTTTTGATGTTATCAATGTACATGATGGGTAATGATGGTCAGGAATAAGACCAGTAATGATTAATAATAATATGGGAAATAATTTTCAGTAGCTTGTATGTGTTATCAACAAAAAATGTATGTGATCAAGGTCAATAGTTAGGAAGAGGGCTATTAAAATTCAAGTTGTATTGAAACACTTACCAGTGGGTCTGGAGTGGTTGTTTGTTACTATCAGTATTGCAAATTACATTATATTACTATCAGTATTGCAAATTACATTATATTACTATCAGTATTGCAAATTACATTATATTGAATCTTTTATTTCTGTTTTCAACACCAGTGCCATTGACAAGTGGAAGATGTCTGTTCTTCCAACAAGCAAGTTGTAAATAAAAGTTTCAATTTCACTGTTTACTTTTGTTGTATTTGAATGACTGGACTTATGTTTGGACTAGAATGAAAGAGTTTACATCAAGCTGTATTATCCAAGTATTCTCTATGAATGGGGAGAAAACGTCTGCGCTGCTGTTGCAGCCATGAAGCTGTCCATGTATTTCTACTTCTGCCTACACTGACAGACTTCAATTAAGCCCTTTCCATAACAGAAAAATGTCCTCTACAAACTTGTTGTGAGGGCACTGTCTCCTCAGGCTCCCCCATCTGTTCTCAAGTACACTACATGTACATCTCCCATTGACTGACTTGTCTGTTCAAGGCCGTCTACCCTCGCCTTTCATGCGCCCCATGCCATTGGGCAAGAAATCCATCACGAGTGCCTCAGCCCACGATACACACCTCCTCCAGGTAGATCAGATTCATTTCACTCCCTCGCATGTCATGCATTCCTCTCCTTACAACACTCCCCAGCCTTCAGCAACATCACCAAGCTGCAGGTAGGCCTACAGTCAAGGCCAACATTTCCCTGCTGGTGGTCTTGACGAGGCCTGCCTTCTCCTTGTAGGTCATGCAGTAGGCCTTTTTCCATCTGCTATGACTTGGCTCATCATGTCAGATTGGGATCTTTCATTTTTAGTAATTTAATTAATGCCTCTCTTTGTTTGTTTCCTCTCTCTCTCTCTCTAACACACACACTCACAAGCAGCCAGAGAGGCAAAGACACACTCAGAGATCTTGATCAGTTCAAGTGTTTCTGTTTTGTCAGTTGATGTGTAAATGAATAGTTTACTTATCTTTTTGTAGACTGCATTTGGTTTGGGTCACGTGCAAGATTCTCCATGTAAAACTGATGAAGGACAAAATATAATGGAAGTTTACATGTGTTTTCTAGCCAGTAAAAGGGAAAAATGAACTAAAAGTTGAGAGACTTCTTGCATTTGTCATCTATGGATTGCAAAATTTTGTGCGAAAAGCTTCCTGAAAAACAGAACTGCACCCAAGTTTACTGTCAATCCTCCCCTCAGTGGTCAGGCTGCCATAAAAACCAGGTAAGTGATCCCAGCCAAGTTCAAGTCAACAAGGTAACAATGGCCCCAAAAAAGTAGAGTCAATCAGATTGCCTTAACCACAGCTCTTTATTGTGACTGTGCCAGGGATTGCATACAGGATGTTTACACACACAGACACACACACGCAGACACTCACACACAGACATATCCATGCAATAACTTTGCAACAATCACTAGCAATAAGACTTGGGATACTGCAAGCTGGTACAGCCAGTGAGACAGACACAGAGAAACGCTGCAAGTCACGTGAAAATCCACGGTAGAGGCGATGGGTGCCACTGTGTCCAGTCCCAAACGGTTCTCCATGCACTTGGTATTGACTCCTGCTTGTCCTGCTTGTGACAGGGTCACCCAAGCTATACAGGTCAAAGGGCAAAGGTTAGACAAATATGGTCCATCACAGATGTTTCAAGCTTAGGTTTTGAATGGACTCTATCTGATAGAAAAAGCGTGAGAGGAAAAAAAATTAGTTGAGGTCATGGCAACGTGGCAAAAATAGAGTTGGTAGGTAAACCTGAATTTCTATTTTCTTTATTTTAAAGAAGAGGTCAGATGGAACATAAATCACAAAGATTTTATCTTGAAAATGGATTCCCTGAGTGTTCACAGAGCAAGGAATATGGGACGCAATGCAGTTTTTTAAAAATACTTTTTTTTCTTTCTTTCCATGATTAAACAAAAAGATTAGGGTTGGCAGACAAAACACAGGGTTGATCAGGTTACTGTAACCACAACTAATTTCGGTGGCCTTATTGAACATATGCAAGTGAAGACATCAATACATAGATCCCTGGTGGCCTTATTGAACATATGCAAGTGAAGACATCAATACATAGATCCCTGGTGGCCTTATTGAACATATGCAAGTGAAGACATCAATACATAGATCCCTGGTGGCCTTATTGAACATATGCAAGTGAAGACATCAATACATAGATCCCTGAGTTTTTATTTCTTACATGGAATGGCAGGCAAGAAAACAAGTGCACGTGCAGAAAAAAGCTGAACAGCCAGCTCGGAGTCAAAAAGAAAAAAAGATAGTGCAGGACTTAGACTTGAAAAGCTACCGTACTGCAGAGTTTACCTCCAATGGAAACTGGGACCAAGCTCCAGAGACCAAGAGGGAAAAAGAGCATGCAGGTGCAACCTGGACAGAGGTTGACACTCCTGAGAACAGGTGGACGTTCTTTCCCAAGCAACACTGTGGTGGAGTCTTAGACATGACCCAATCTCCATCCTCAGTACAAGGCAAGACCTGTCCAGCAGTAAAGTCAGACAAGGTGGACCAGGACAGGTCTGCCTATGCTGTTCCTACTGAAGTTGCCTACATTACAAACCAGAGCAGTACTGTTCCTACTGAAGCTGCCTACAGTACAAACCAGAGCAGTACTGTTCCTACTGAAGCTGCCTACAAACCAGAGCAGTACTGTTCCTACTGAAGCTGCCTACAGTACAAACCAGAGCAGTACTGTTCCTACTGAAGCTGCCTACAGTACAAACCAGAGCAGTACTGTTCCTACTGAAGCTGCCTACAAACCAGAGCAGTACTGTTCCTACTGAAGCTGCCTACAAACCAGAGCAGTACTGTTCCTACTGAAGCTGCCTACAGTACAAACCAGAGCAGTACTGTTCCTACTGAAGCTGCCTACAAACCAGAGCAGTACTGTTCCTACTGAAGCTGCCTACAGTACAAACCAGAGCAGTACTGTTCCTACTGAAGCTGCCTACAGTACAAACCAGAGCAGTACTGTTCCTACTGAAGCTGCATACAGTACAAACCAGAGCAGTACTGTTCCTACTGAAGCTGCCTACAAACCAGAGCAGTACTGTTCCTACTGAAGCTGCCTACAGTACAAACCAGAGCAGTACTGTTCCTACTGAAGCTGCCTACAGTACAAACCAGAGCAGTACTGTTCCTACTGAAGCTGCCTACAAACCAGAGCAGTACTGTTCCTACTGAAGCTGCCTACAAACCAGAGCAGTACTGTTCCTACTGAAGCTGCCTACAAACCAGAGCAGTACTGTTCCTACTGAAGCTGCCTACAGTACAAACCAGAGCAGTACTGTTCCTACTGAAGCTGCCTACAGTACAAACCAGAGCAGTACTGTTCCTACTGAAGCTGCCTACAGTACAAACCAGAGCAGTACTGTTCCTACTGAAGCTGCCTACAAACCAGAGCAGTACTGTTCCTACTGAAGCTACCTACAAACCAGAGCAGTACTGTTCCTACTGAAGCTGCCTACAAACCAGAGAAGTACTGTTCCTACTGAAGCTACCTACAAACCAGAGCAGTACTGTTCCTACTGAAGCTACCTACAAACCAGAGCAGTACTGTTTCTACTGAAGCTGCCTACAGTACAAACCAGAGCAGTACTGTTCCTACTGAAGCTGCCTACAGTACACACCAGAGCAGTACTGTTCCTACTGAAGCTGCCTACAGTACAAACCAGAGCAGTACTGTTCCTACTGAAGCTGCCTATAGTACAAACCAGAGCAGTACTGTTCCTACTGAAGCTGCCTACAAACCAGAGCAGTACTGTTCCTACTGAAGCTGCCTACAAACCAGAGCAGTACTGTTCCTACTGAAGCTACCTACAAACCAGAGCAGTACTGTTCCTACTGAAGCTGCCTACAGTACAAACCAGAGAAGTACTGTTCCTACTGAAGCCGCCTACAGTACAAACCAGAGCAGTACTGTTCCTACTGAAGCTGCCTACAAACCAGAGCAGTACTGTTCCTACTGAAGCTGCCTACAGTACAAACCAGAGCAGTACTGTTCCTACTGAAGCTGCCTACAGTACAAACCAGAGCAGTACTGTTCCTACTGAAGCTGCCTACAAACCAGAGCAGTACTGTTCCTACTGAAGCTGCCTACAAACCAGAGCAGTACTGTTCCTACTGAAGCTGCCTACAGTACAAACCAGAGCAGTACAGTTCCTACTGAAGCTGCCTACAGTACAAACCAGAGCAGTACTGTTCCTACTGAAGCTGCCTACAAACCAGAGCAGTACTGTTCCTACTGAAGCTGCCTACAAACCAGAGCAGTACTGTTCCTACTGAAGCTGCCTACAGTACAAACCAGAGCAGTACTGTTCCTACTGAAGCTGCCTACAGTACAAACCAGAGCAGTACTGTTCCTACTGAAGCTGCCTACAGTACAAACCAGAGCAGTACTGTTCCTACTGAAGCTGCCTACAGTACACACCAGAGCAGTACTGTTCCTACTGAAGCTGCCTACAAACCAGAGCAGTACTGTTCCTACTGAAGCTGCCTACAAACCAGAGCAGTACTGTTCCTACTGAAGCTGCCTACAAACCAGAGCAGTACTGTTCCTACTGAAGCTGCCTACAGTACACACCAGAGCAGTACTGTTCCTACTGAAGCTGCCTACAAACCAGACCAGTACTGTTCCTACTGAAGCTGCCTACAAACCAGAGCAGTACTGTTCCTACTGAAGCTGCCTACAGTACAAACCAGAGCAGTACTGTTCCTACTGAAGCTGCCTACAGTACAAACCAGAGCAGTACTGTTCCTACTGAAGCTGCCTATAGTACAAACCAGAGCAGTACTGTTCCTACTGAAGCTGCCTACAAACCAGAGAAGTACTGTTCCTACTGAAGCTACCTACAAACCAGAGCAGTACTGTTCCTACTGAAGCTACCTACAAACCAGAGCAGTACTGTTTCTACTGAAGCTGCCTACAGTACAAACCAGAGCAGTACTGTTCCTACTGAAGCTGCCTACAGTACAAACCAGAGCAGTACTGTTCCTACTGAAGCTGCCTACAGTACAAACCAGAGCAGTACTGTTCCTACTGAAGCTGCCTATAGTACAAACCAGAGCAGTACTGTTCCTACTGAAGCTGCCTACAAACCAGAGCAGTACTGTTCCTACTGAAGCTGCCTACAAACCAGAGCAGTACTGTTCCTACTGAAGCTACCTACAAACCAGAGCAGTACTGTTCCTACTGAAGCTGCCTACAGTACAAACCAGAGAAGTACTGTTCCTACTGAAGCCACCTACAGTACAAACCAGAGCAGTACTGTTCCTACTGAAGCTGCCTACAAACCAGAGCAGTACTGTTCCTACTGAAGCTGCCTACAAACCAGAGCAGTACTGTTCCTACTGAAGCTGCCTACAGTACAAACCAGAGCAGTACTGTTCCTACTGAAGCTGCCTACAAACCAGAGCAGTACTGTTCCTACTGAAGCTGCCTACAGTACAAACCAGAGCAGTACTGTTCCTACTGAAGCTGCCTACAGTACAGCCAGAGCAGTACTGTTCCTACTGAAGCTGCCTACAAAACAGAGCAGTACTGTTCCTACTGAAGCTGCCTACAGTACACACCAGAGCAGTACTGTTCCTACTGAAGCTGCCTACAAACCAGAGCAGTACTGTTCCTACTGAAGCTGCCTACAAAACAGAGCAGTACTGTTCCTACTGAAGCTGCCTACAGTACACACCAGAGCAGTACTGTTCCTACTGAAGCTGCCTACAAACCAGAGCAGTACTGTTCCTACTGAAGCTGCCTACAAACCAGAGCAGTACTGTTCCTACTGAAGCTGCCTACAAACCAGAGCTGTACTGTTCCTACTGAAGCTGCCTACAGTACACACCAGAGCAGTACTGTTCCTACTGAAGCTGCCTACAAACCAGACCAGTACTGTTCCTACTGAAGCTGCCTACAGTACAAACCAGAGCAGTACTGTTCCTACTGAAGCTGCCTAAAAACCAGAGCAGTACTGTTCCTACTGAAGCTGCCTACAGTACAAACCAGAGCAGTACTGTTCCTACTGAAGCTGCCTACAAACCAGAGCAGTACTGTTCCTACTGAAGCTGCCTACAAACCAGAGCAGTACTATTCCTACTGAAGCTGCCTACAAACCAGAGCAGTACTGTTCCTACTGAAGCTGCCTACAAACCAGAGCAGTACTGTTCCTACTGAAGCTGCCTACAGTACAAACCAGAGCAGTACTGTTCCTACTGAAGCTGCCTACAAACCAGAGCAGTACTGTTCCTACTGAAGCTGCCTACAGTACAAACCAGAGCAGTACTGTTCCTACTGAAGCTGCCTACAGTACAAACCAGAGCAGTACTGTTCCTACTGAAGCTGCCTACAAACCAGAGCAGTACTGTTCCTACTGAAGCTGCCTACAGTACAAACCAGAGCAGTACTGTTCCTACTGAAGCTGCCTACAAACCAGATCAGTACTGTTCCTACTGAAGCTGCCTACAGTACAAACCAGAGCAGTACTGTTCCTACTGAAGCTGCCTACAGTACAAACCAGAGCAGTACTGTTCCTACTGAAGCTGCCTACAAACCAGAGCAGTACTGTTCCTACTGAAGCTGCCTACAGTACAAACCAGAGCAGTACTGTTCCTACTGAAGCTGCCTACAGTACAAACCAGAGCAGTACTGTTCCTACTGAAGCTGCCTACAGTACAAACCAGAGCAGTACTGTTCCTACTGAAGCTGCCTACAGTACAAACCAGAGCAGTACTGTTCCTACTGAAGCTGCCTACAAACCAGAGCAGTACTGTTCCTACTGAAGCTGCCTACAGTACAAACCAGAGCAGTACTGTTCCTACTGAAGCTGCCTACAGTACAAACCAGAGCAGTACTGTTCCTACTGAAGCTGCCTACAGTACAAACCAGAGCAGTACTGTTCCTACTGAAGCTGCCTACAGTACACACCAGAGCAGTACTGTTCCTACTGAAGCTGCCTACAAACCAGAGCAGTACTATTCCTACTGAAGCTGCCTACAAACTGGAGCAGTACTGTTCCTACTGAAGCTGCCTACAAACTGGAGCAGTACTGTTCCTACTGAAGCTGCCTACAAACTGGAGCACAGAGAGGTCAAATCGTCCAGAATGAATAAGCCAAAGTGTGTGCAGTACTTCATGCAAAAGTTGCACACTTCCAACTGTTTGCACTGTCCAGCATGTGCATAAATGGCCTCAAGCATCAAAATCATTTTTGCTCCAAGTTTATGTAACATGTTAATGAAGTGCCAACAACCCACATCTGTGTGTTGGAGGTTGCAATAATCACTTCCAGCACTTAAAAGCTATCTTTCACAGAGAGACTAGGATGCAAACACAATCTCTTTCAGTTTTGTGTGCTTTAAATTTGATACATATTTTCTTCACAGCCTATAAGTTAAAGCATGTTTCCTTCTGAGTCTATATTTGGCAATATGCTTGAGTATAAGTCAGTCTTCAATGATGCAATACAGATGTAAATTTTAATGACATGAATTTCACTGGCACAAAACTTCCACAAGTTCACTTTGATGGACAATGTTCCCTCATCTCAAACGCATAATGTGGTATTATTGCAACTCATTTCATCGCTATAAAAAAATCTTGCTCCTAGCAACCTCTTCATTTCTCAGTAAGACGTCCCCAGCAGAAGGTGAAACTTCAGGAATCAAAAGATTCCTTCACTGAGCAGTATGAAGTCAGATGGTCAGAAATGTGAAAACTTCACACAAAATAAATATATCACCTTGGGTTTTTTATTCACACACTTTGCACAGGTGCTGAGGTAATCGCAGAGTGGCAGGGAGGCCAGTCATGGCAGACTCATCACAAGTCACGGTGCCACGTCCACACACCACTCACATTCCTACTTCCTGTCAGCACTGTGAGGTCTGTCCGGGCCCCCACCACTCCTCCGCCCAGACCGGCTGTTACTGCGGGACCGTCTGCCTGACGTGGGAGTAAATGGGGTCCTGTCACCAGTCTGCGGCATGCCAGGGCCACTGGGGCCCGGGGGGCTGGTGTCCACAGTCCCCAGATGCAGCTGGAGCGGGTCCTCCCCTAGTCTGCCCTCCAGGCCAGGAATGGCGCTGTCCGCGCCCAATCTCCGGGACAGGTTCTCCGCTCGGCGCAGCTTCAGCGCTCTGTTGGCCACAGCCAGATTGGGCTGGTAGGTAGTGGGTCTTGGAGGTCGGGACGTTGACCTAGCAGTCTTCTTGTCCTTTGGCAGGAGAGCAGGATGGAAGGCGGGACCCTCCCCATCAAATATGTTGGTCCTCCTGCTTGTCCCCATGGACCGAGCTGTGTCCACCTCAGTGGACACGCATGACTGTCTTGGAGACACTTCATCATCACTCCCATCCAGTGGTCCCTTCCATTCCGGCTGATGCAACGGAGGGTTCTTCCACTCCCTCAGTTTGAGGGACTCGAGCGGCGGGCCAAGCTCAGAGTGGCCAGCCACAGACGGAGTCCTGAACATCACATCCCTGTCATGACCCATGTCCTTGACCTCTGCCCTGGTCTTCTCGAGCTGGAAGCCCTCCAAGAAAGGGGCTCCATCGTTGTTAGGCAGTGACAGGTCGTGGTGATTGGGGTTTTGGGGGGAACTCTCCACAGCAAACTGCCTCAAGTCCTCAAGTCGCCCTCCCTCTGCCTCTCTGCTCCCAATCATGGCCCGCAGCTCACTGTCCATGCGCTCCTGCTCCTCCTTCAGATCTCCTCTCTCCTGGGCCGCCACGTCTCGCTGATCCTGTTGCTTGGCAACCAGCTTCTCCAGGGAAGCCTCAAAGTCCGCACCAAAGCCTGACAGGGACTCCAGACCTGCAATAGTCAGGCATGGAGCGATCAGTATTCCCTTCACTTCATAACAAAACAGGCTTTTCCCCCCTTAGTCTTGATTATGTGACTGAATCCAAAATGTCTCTTTCATAGTATGTCACTTCTGTTTATCAGAGCATTTTTTTTGGGGGGGGGGGGGGGGGGGGAAGAGGGGGGGAAGGGGACAGTAAATCTGTTGGAATTATAGGCACTATAAAAGTGGAGAGAAAAAAGGGCAGTCATTGACCGCCACTTGGACACTCACCACTGGAAAAAGAGCACTCCACTCCCAGTTTCTTCACTGCTTCGGACAGCTGGGGAAACAAGGAATTCTCAGTCATGCCACAAACTCCATCACTAAGGCATCATTGACTTTCCACAGAGTGAAAAGAAACAAAACTCTAAACACAAACTCTATCAGTATCAGGGAGAGAAAAAAGATGTAAATTGAGACAAATACATTTTCCCCTCTCTTTCTGTCAGTATTTGAAAGTCCAGTCAGCCAACTCAAGCAACTCAAGGGGAAGTTCATAGCATCTTAACATGTGCCGTCAGATTAATCATTTCTTCGACCCCCAAGTCTCTGTAAAATAGCACTACTACACCTTCTTTCCAGGCACAAAGATGTCCATAACATTCCCAAGGACAAAACTACATGTGTATACATGTGCACATCTACTTACTCACTCACTGTACTTTCATATGTACTGATATGGATAGTATGAAATGTTCTTTCTCATATATACTGACATTTATTTAAGTGCAGGTCCTCTATCTAATGTACTGACATACATTTATTGACATTCCCTCTATCATAAGTACTGACATACATTTAAGCACAGGCCCTCTATCATAAGTACTGACATACATTTAAATCATAAGTACTGACATACACTTCAGCATATGCCCTCTATCTAATGTACTGACATACACTTGCCCTCCTGCATGCAAGCCACACAAACAGTGCTTACCTGATCTTCCCGCTCCTTGAACGAAATGAAGAAGTTCCTTAGCGAGACCTCATCCCCTCTTGCTTTGACTGCCTGGTAGGAGTTGAGAAGGCCTGCAGACAGAAAATAACCTCATAAACAAGAAGGGCAAAGCTCATACGACTCACATGCTTGACCTTGACCTTTACATGACCTTGACCTTCAGGTGACCTTTAAGGTCAAGGTCAAACTAAACCTAGCAATGACATCATACACTAAGAAATGCTTTACACATTTTTTCTACCAAAATACATGTGGCCTTGACCCAAGGTCAAGGTCATGCAACACAAAGCTGTTAATTCAAGACATAGGAAGCACAATGGTGCGTATTGACACTGTCTACCATGAGATATGGTCACATTTAGTGGTTCACTACCCCATTTTGGTCACATTTCATAAGGGTCAAAGTGACCTTGACCTTGATGTTGTGTGACCAAATGTGTCTTATGATGAAAGTATAACATGTGCCCCACATAATTATTAAGTTTGAAACAGTTATCTTCCATAGTTCAGGGTCAAGGTCACTTCAAAATATGTATACAATCCAACTTTGAAGAGCTCCTGTGACCTTGACCTTGAAGCAAGGTCAACCAAACTGGTATCAAAAGATAGGGCTTACTTTGCCCTATATACCATATATAGGTGAGGTATCCAATCTCAAAAACTTTAGAGAAAATTGCAAAAATGTGAAAATGGCTGTTTTTTAGACAACATTTACGACCCCTGCGACCTTGACCTTGAAGCAAGGTCAAGTCACTATGTATGTTTTTGTACGCCTTGTCATCATACACCATCATGCCAAATTGGGTGTTGATAGACTTAATAGTCTCCGAGAAAAATCCAACATTAAAGTTTTTCACGGATGCCCGGACGGACGAAACGGGTGAGTACATAGACTCACTTTTGCTTCGAATGTGAGTCAATAAAAACTGCTGTACAGGTTTGCATTTTCTAAATCATCATAAAGAATTTTACGTGGCAGAAATTGGGTGAATTTGATTTTCCAAGCAACACTTGAGTATGTTTGTGAGTAAATATGGGTAGATACACGAATGTCAGCATCATATCAAAAGCAATTATCAATATTTTCTTATGTTCATTTCACAATTTGCATAAATATGAGTAAATAATATTATAAAATCATACAGTGAAACCTTTATTTTAAGACCCTCTCTTAAACGATTTTCTCTCGTTTGAGACCCATACATTCTTAATGGATGCATATTGTTATTAAACTGACCTCTCTTAATGGCTTCCTCTAAAACGCATCTTGTAACCTTTGTTCCTCTGCATTTTAGCGACTTTCTGCTCCAAGAATTTCCCAAATTGGTCCTTCAAGCAGCAGTCCACTTCACGAACATGCATGTGCAACTTGCAGTTAGCGTCCATCACAAAACAAAAGCTTTTGAATGTGGTGGTACGCATCACTCAGTGCAATAATGCCAGTTACTACAAGTGCTTTAATAAGCGTCTGCCATGCAACCTCTCCTTGGACCAAGGGACGTGGTCAAGGGGCAGACAATAACGTTTGGCCTGACAGGACATGCCCCATCTTCAGATGACTAACATTTCGGTGTGGTACAGAACTATGCATTTGTCCAAAGTGACTATAGAGAGAGAATTGTTTAGCTTTGTTATCAACTTGTCACACCAAATCTGCTCTGCATGAGATAACTCATTGAAATATCCAGGCATCATGGCTTCAACAGTTTGCATGTCTCATGCAAGTTATGTCCAACAGCTGTCGTCTTGTGCCTTGACCGAACAACATCATCTCGCCACGAGAGTGCCCTAGCTGTGAGCATAGAGGCAAGCACCGCTAAGCGGCTAGGGTTTTGAAATCATTTAGCTATTACATGAGTATTCAAATTAATCATTTACCAAATCTGAGACCACATTCTACAGGACTAACGAGTCAGACAGGCCACATCACCCACCTTTGAGGGGCTTCACCAGAACTTCATTGACGCTGTCCTGGAACTCCATGTAGCCTGCCCTGCAAACAGCCACAAAGCTCTCATCACAACGTCATCTCTAACACTGCTGCCATCCTGACATGACATGACCAAACAGAAGTCCGTGTAATCTGCCCTGCAAACAGCCACAAAGCTCTCATCACAACGTCACCTCTAACACTGCCGCTGCCATCCTGACATGACATGACCAAACCGCCACAAAGCTCTCATCTCAACATCACCTCTAACATTGCTGCTGCCGACCTGACATGACATGATCAAACTGACCTCGCAGCCTGCAGTGTGCATAAAGTTGTCAGAACTATTGTACCGAAGGCTCATGATTGACACATGCCATTTTCTCAGATTATCTCATGTGCACCGACATGCCTGAATGAATCAAACATCTACAGATCTTTCTTCATTCTCTTCATGATAGTGCAGGACAGGGCAGCAGAACAGCAGACCCAATATGACAGATGAAAGCCTTACATCATAGATGGCTGAAATAACCGACAGGCTTGAAATGTCAAGCTACAGATCCAACCACAGCAGACAGCGTGAGGCAACAGGCAGCTGTGCCTACCTGACTGCCTGGATCAGGCTGAAGACGTAGTTCAGCTGCAGCTGGTACACCGCCTGGTGGAACTTGACCTCCCGCCTCAGGGCCTGCACCTGGAGCAGAATAGAGACGCACATGTCAAACAAAAGTCATGTCGATCACTAGCCCTGGGAGCTCCTTATGTCTTCTTTACAAGTTGCCATTCTCAACAAGCCTCCATGATCATCCATGAAGAGCTCATTTTCGCCATGTTGTCCAAAACTGGCGGAAGCGGGCAGTTTCATGAAGACAGCAGACAGGCGCCTGGAAATAAAACCAGGTGTGACCCTCCCCTCAAGAGTGTCAGGAAGTGTAAAGGGCCGAAACATTTGTTGACAGGGGCTCTCCCTCTAAAGACCCTTTGTTGTCTTGCTCTATTGGGAGTTTCTTGCCACTTCATGCAGTGCTGCATCTGCAGCTCTGCAGGAGGCTTTTTGGTTGTTTTTTGCCACCTGTACCAAGTTTCTCTAATTAAAATTTTTCTCATGACTGATTTTGAAGATTAACATTCAACATTTTTGTTTGCATAGGGTTGTTGTTTTTGTCATTATCTGTGGATTTTCTTCACCCCTATGAAACTGTTCAAATAAAGTGAGACAAAGCCATTCTGTGCAAATTTTTTTACTGATCCCAAGAGAAACTTGGCATCCCAAACAGACCACACCTCTTTCTCCAGGAGCTGCTGGCGGTGGTTCATGCACTTGACCACGGCTTTCATCACAGACTGTACCTCCTCCGCCTTGTAGCGTGGCAGTGACGGCAGCCTGGACAGGGCCTCCTGTACACTCACGCCCTTCACCACGGTGCGTCGGATCTTGCACTGCAAGACAAGTCATCTGTCAGTCTACTGGTGCATGAGCCTCCACTCTGTCACTCCCAAATGAAAGTTGCGTACAATGCCAAAGTTTTGGTCTCGATAAACAATGACAGAAAATCAGGTCGTCAAGCAAAGATTGTCACGAAAAAGGGATTCATATTAGAGGGTCCATTTCATGAGCAAGAGATGTTCTCAGAAAAGTGTACAATATGCTTTAAATTTCATCTCAGAAACTGCACACTCAACACAAAAATGTGAACTGAATCATTTTTGACTCACATGCGAAGCAAAAGTGAGTCTATGTACTGAGCCGTGTCGTCCGTCCGTCCGTCCGGGCGTCCGTCCGGGCGTCCGTCCGTCCGGGCGTCCGTAAAAAACTTAAACGTTGGATTTTTCTCGGAGACTATTAAGTCTATCAACACCAAATGTGGCATGATGGTGTATGATGACAAGGCCTCAAAAAACATACATAGTGACTTGACCTTGCTTCAAGGTCAAGGTCACAGGAGCCATAAATGTGGTCTCAAAAACAGTCATTTTTCACATTTTCCCAATTTTCTCCCACGTTATTGAGAATGGCGACCTTAGCTACAAGTGGTATATAGGTCAAAGCAAGCCCTATCTTTTGATACCAGTTTGGTTGACCTTGCTTCAAGGTCAAGGTCACAGGAGCTCTTCAAAGTTGGATTGTATACATATTTTGAAGTGACCTTGACCCTGAACTATGGAAGATAACTGTTTCAAACTTAATAATTATGTGGGGCACATGTTATACATTCATCATGAGACACATTTGTTCACATATCATCAAGGTCAAGGTCACTTTGACCCTTATGAAATGTGACCAAAATGGGGTAGTGAACCACTAAAAGTGACCATATCTCATGGTAGAAAGTGCCAATAAGCACCATTGTGCTTCCTATGTCTTGAATTAACAGCTTTGTGTTGCATGACCTTGGATGACCTTGACCTTGGGTCAAGGTCACATGTATTTTGGTAGGAAAAATGTGTAAAGCATTTCTTTGTGTATGATGTCATTGGTAGGTTTAGTTGTTTGACCTTGACCTTGAAGATCACCTGAAGGTCAAGGTCATATAAAGGTCAAGGTCAAGCATGTGAGTCGTATGGGCTTTGCCCTTCTTGTTTTACATTCCCCAGTGTGCATTCACATTTACTGAACATTTTCGTATCCTCCTTGTTAGTTTATTTCATTATTCTGACTTACTGAAAATCCCTCCACCCCTAAGTAACAACTGCACATGTCATGAAGCATTCTCTCATAGGATCCCATCAAATAGAAAAATGAAGCAGCATGGTTACAAAAGTGGCCTTACTGAGGGCGCCGATGGCACCAGGACGGAGAGAGACAGGAGGTCCTCGGAGCAGTCTTTGAGCATGGCGGCCGCCTTGAGGAGCTGCGTGTGGAAGCGTTCCCTGACAGCACTGGCGGTGTGAGGGCTGAGCAGGGCGTGGTGTTGTGACTCCTGTACATACAGCACCTCACTCAGTGCCACCACCTCCTTGTACAGCACGGCCAACTTGGATTCCAGCTTGCTCTGCATGCACATTTGCACATGTATGATAGAGAGTTCTCTCACTGCTTCATAAAAACATTACCATGTATGGGGCAGTCCACCTTCACACACACACACACACACACACACACACACACACACACACACACTTGTACACATACACACACACACACACACACGCACACACACATGCACACACACACACACACATATGCGCATGCACACATACACACACACATACACTACACACACACACACACACACACATATGCACACTACACCCACACACACACATCACACACTTGCACACAACACACACACAAACAAATGCACACACACACACACACACACACACACACACACACACATACACACACACACACATCCTCCTCAAATAAACTCAGACATGTGCATGCATGCACATGCAAACAGATGCACCCAAACACACATGCAAACACACCCATATATACACATGCTTGCATGCATGCATGGATTCACACACACAGACACACACATGAATGCAGCAAAACACTTACACACACACATGCACACACATAAACACAGACACACAAATATGTACATATACATTGATTAAAAAAATGCATGCTTGCATGCATGCATGGATACACACACATATATACACACAAGAATGCAATTATACACTCATGTGCACACACATATGCCCACCCATACAAACACACACACACAGATATGCACACATACATGACTACACTAACACATGTGCTTGCACGCGCACTCACCACACACACACACACATACACGCACACACACATACACACACACACACACACTTACTGGAAATCCCTCCACCCCTAAGTAACAACTGCACATGTCATGAAGCATTCTCTCATAGGATCTCATCAAATAGAAAAATGAAGCAGCATGGTTACAAAAGTGGCCTTACTGAGGGCACCGATGGCACCAGGACGGAGAGAGACAGGAGGTCCTCGGAGCAGTCTTTGAGCATGGCGGCCGCCTTGAGGAGCTGCGTGTGGAAGCGTTCCCTGACAAACACACATACACACACACTCACACACACACTCACACTCCCCCCCCCCCCCCCCAGATAGAGACTGACCACTTGTTTGAGGTGGATGTGGTCCATTCTGCCCGAGGCCACGTCCAGGAGAGTGAGGCCAGAGCTGCCGGGGGCCAGGAACTCACTGGAGAAGAGCAGCGTGCGCTGCAGTTTGTCCCGGGTGTTGTCCTGCCAGACAGAAGTGGGCATGAGTTGTGTGTGTATGGACAGACAGACCATCCTGACATTGAGAGAGAGACCACGTTATGCCATGAAGATGAAAAGAATGACGCAGGTCTACAATTGAGATAATCAAGGTTAGATTAGACAAGGAAGCTGGGTGTTGGAATCAAATATTGAAGGGTAATTAGACACCGCAGGTGACCAATTGGTTTGACATTATTCTTTCTATGGGACAGCTGGTGACAAGCCCAACATACATAACTGTATTCTTTCTATGGGACAGCTGGTGACAAGCCCAACATACATAACTGTATTCTTTCTTAGGATTTTGTGGCCCTGGGAAGGGCCATTTCAGTAATCATGAACATTCACTTTGTCTTCATGGAGACTGTTGGTTTCATCTTGGTGGCGATCATTTGCTTTGTTTACTTTGTCTTGATCCCGAATGCTCATCCTCTAGATGACCGTTCGTTTTCTCTTGATGGCCAGCGCACCGAGCATTTGCTTGTCTTGTCTTGATGGCAAATGTTCTCTCTTGATTGGCGAACATTCATTTTTCCTTGATGGTGTTGGTTCTCAGGCCAGCTCCTTGTTCAGGCCAAGTGGTGTAAGCATGGTGGAGGGTGCTAGTTTACAGGACTCTCAAGGTGTCGTCCACCCCAAAATGCACAGGGTGGAGGGTGCTAGTTTAAAGGACTCTCAAGGTGTCGTTCACCCCAAAATGCACAGGGCGCATATGCAGGAATGTAACAATAACAAAAGCTAGAGCCAAGACACATGGGATACAGAGGTGCAGAGTGCACGCTCACTGCTGTCAGACCCAACAAGAGAGGGCATGGGGTGCTTGCAACAGGATGCGACTCGCTCACTTATAGTGTGCTATGAACCTCAAATCTCTGTTGAGTCTGGCACAGTGGGTGTTTTATTAATTTGACAACTTTTCAAAGTGGGTTGTTTTCTTTCTGTTTTTCACTACAGTCTGAAATCTCACTCAAATGTTTTAATAAACAAATAGATAATAAATAAGAAAGAAATAATAATAAACGCAAACCATTTTCTATACAAAGTTCTCAACTCTGATGACTTCATTGGTCTGGACTTCAGTGCAAAATCTCTGACAACAAAGTGATGAGAGATGCTTTATTCCTCCCCACAGATGGCAGAGACAGGGAGACAGTCTGACCTCCAGATTCTTGAAGAGCCGAATCCTGGCCGACTCAAGGTTCTGCACCAGCTTCATCAGTTCCGCCCTTGGCACCGGCACACTGGCACCAGACACGTCTGCTGCAATGTGGACCCTGCATAGAAAGGAACAGAGCTCTGTGATGAGCTTCCCTGGGTCTGCAGCATGGGATGCCCTGTTTTCCTGTTCCTATCTGTCACGACTCGAGGTGAAATGTGTTCTTTTGTTAAGAAGTTTATCATAACCAGGGAGTGCGTTCTATCGATATCGTCTGGGACGAGGTATGGTGACATTATTTCGTTGACAAAGGAACGGAGTACTTGCTAAATGTTCGTCTAATAGTAGGGAAACTATTTCGTTGTTAGCAAGAGGCCAAATGAGAATGGCTATGAGTTTTTTTTTCAAGGTTAAGAGAAGTGACGTAATAGGAGAGGAGGAGACGTCACGAGAGAGGGGGAGAAGGAGAGGAGAAAAAAACGGCACGGGAGTGGATGGTTGGCAAAGGATTGGACTGTGGAGATTGAGGAGGTATGATTTGTGAGTTGGACTGTGGCGAGGAAAAGGGATTGAGGCAGTGAAGTATTTGTGAGTTGGACTGTGGCGGGGAAAAGTGATTGAGGCAGTGAAGTATTTGTGACTTGGACTGTAGCGGGGGAAAGTGATTGTGATTTGAGCTGTGGAGGATGTTTTTGATTTGAGCTGTGGAGAAGGATTTGCGATTTGTGCTGAGGTGGAGGTTTGGTGAGTTGTGCGGTGGAGGTTTGGTGAGTGGCGATGTGGAGGTGAAGGTTGGTGAATTGTGCGGCGGAGGGGTTGTGATTTTGAGTTGTGAAGGTGTAGGGGTTGTGATTTTGAGTTGTGAAGGTGGAGGGGTTGTGATTTTGAGTTGTAAAGGTTTGGTGGATTGTGATGTGGAGGTGAAGGTTTGGTGGATTGTGATGTGGAGGTGAAGGTTTGGTGGATTGTGATGTGGAGGTGAAGGGTTTGTGGTCGGTTCCGTGAAGTGGTGAAGGATTGGTGATGGTTGCTACAGAGGGGAAGCGGTGAAGTGTTGGTGATTTGTGCTGTGAGCTGAAGGGGGTTGAGTTGTGATACGGAGGTGAAGGTTTTTTTGGGGATTTGTGCGGCGGAGGTGAAGGGTTTGGTGATTCATGCAGTGGAGGTGTAGGGTTTGAGATTTGCATTGTGGATGGGAAGTCGGTGTGTGGAATTGTTTCTTGGGTGCCTATATGTATTAAACCCTTTATTATTCATTTATCTGTGCTTGCGTGTTTTGTAGCGTGTACGTGGTTGTTGTTTTATTTTCCAAGTAGCCCAGGGGTAGGAAGTGCATTCAATTTACAGGTTCAAGAATTGTTGACAAGCCAATACCACCTAGCAGTTCTTGACACTATCTCTCACCATACAAATCCACAGCAGTCCAGTGAGCCCAGTGTTGAGTTGATTTCCAATATTGGTTACCTGAATATTCACCACTGCTATGTTCATGTGTACGGTATTCACACAAATTCTAGAGGTGAACAGACAATCTAATGCTCCACTGATGTTGTATAACTATCAAACGGAATAACATATAAAAAGTACACAAGATTTGTGCTTATATCAAAAACACTTTCCTTCTGTAAATTTGAAATAAAACATGCTATTCAATGCCTCAGACTGATCATAGAACATGTGAACCAGTTCGGCAAATTAGTTATCACATTTATTCAAAACAAAACCTAATCCCCCCCTTTCCTTTTTAAATCCTGTTTTACAGGCGGCAGTGTGGTCAAAGGCCCACAGCTATTTTGACTGATGCCGAGTGCCCTTCACCTTAGAACACTCAAACTGTAAACCACTTTTCTGAGGAAAGCTTTCTATGACGTGTAGTGTATAATTCAAATGCCTTGTAAACTTGAACGTTCAACACATGCCAAAACAGCACACAAGTAAGACAGCAAGCAAATCCTCAGACAGAGAATCTGTGGGTTGAAATCTCATTTCTTGTTTCAAACTGCGTTACCAATACAGCTGGGAATCTACTCACCTCAATGCATCGGCCACAGCGGCCATGCAATTCTCCACTTCCATGAGCGTGGTGTACCTGGATCCAATGGCGTCATTCAGAAGGCTGCACTGTCAACACAACACCAGTCGTCTCTATAGAAACAGTCACTTATCTCACACAGGTTTACATGTCCACATAACACCAATCATCTGTACAGAAACTCATCTCACACAGGTTTGATGGATGAAACAAACTCATTGTAAAAAAATAATTGGTTTTCGGACACTTCAATGACCTATCCCAGACAATTCACTGATGCCTGGAGTCAGCCAGCAGACTGAAGCTGAATTCGTAGGAAGGGGGAGAATAAGGTGCCCTGGCAGTGCGGTCAAAGGGAAGACAACCTACCTATGCATGGACAACAGTGGAAACAGCAGAAATACATGTGCACTGCGCAAGGAACTCTGCCTCACAAATGATGGGACAAAGACGGCTGGCAGGCTTTCTCTTGTTAAAGCTGGGTGTGGAGTGATCTTGACTGCGAAAGCTGTGTTCCTGGAAATGATAGCCTGGTCCTGAATGTTAGGAGTTTTGTTCCCAAAACAAATTGTCTGGGATAGGTCTGCATACAGGACTTCTGTCTTCTGTTTTGAGTTGTGATTTACACATCTGCATGTCCATGTAGATCTCTAGAGTCTAGTGTGTTTTCTAGTGGAACATGACTTAATTATTACGAGGGTTTAATTATGTGTGCATGCTTTCAAGCACGTGTACATGTAATTTTACCTGTTACTGTCGGCTTGAACAGAAATATGTGGCTGATGGATATAGAGAACTACTGATACAAAGAACTAAACATTTTGCCTGGGATTGTTTGTTATATTAGTGTTCTACAGTGTTCAAAACCAGACAAAGCTGAGTTATTATAAAGTAATTCATCATCTATGACGCACAAAGCAAAGAATCAAACACACACAGTCAGAATGCCTGGCACTTTCATCCTGAGAAAGTCAAATCAAATGTTTCATCAAAACAAGACTGTATCAAAAGAAGTCTTATCTTGTGCAATAGTAAGTAAACTAAAAGTTTTCACATTCAATATATGTGGTAACCCTCACCCACACTCACCCCTTAAAATAAACCATCGCATAACAGCATCGGAATGTAACATCACTTTATGCCTTTTATCTACCTGTACATATATCTTTATACTTTTTTCTTTCCTGTACATATCACACGCTTTTTAAATCCACCCCCCAACCCCTACCCCCCACTTTTTTCTGTCTTGTAACATGAAAAGGGAACTGTATACAAATTCTTCTCCATGGAAGCGTTAAAAAAGTTTATATTGTATTGCATTTAATGTATTGCATTGTATTGTATTGCATTGGATGGGATTGGATTGGATGGGATGGGATTGTTTTGTATTGTATCGCATTGCATTGCATTGTACTGTATTGCACTGTACTGTATTGGACTGTATTGCATTGCATTGTATTGTATTGTACTGAACTGTATTGGACTGTACTGCATTG
The DNA here is from genome assembly GCA_034096865.1 of Theodoxus fluviatilis. Taxonomy (NCBI): domain Eukaryota; kingdom Metazoa; phylum Mollusca; class Gastropoda; order Cycloneritida; family Neritidae; genus Theodoxus; species Theodoxus fluviatilis. The sequence continues at coordinate 26,773 of JAWQFJ010024920.1, forward strand.
TATTGTATTGTATTGTGTTGTATGATGAATCATCCTACAAGGTCTACCTGATATGCAAAGAAAGCTCAGAGTTGAGCCATCCATCGCTACTCAGTAAGTGAGCTGTGTAAAATACAAGCCTCCAAGTCCAACACAAAATAAGACCAGTGTCACCTTTAGGAAATTCTAAACTATTCAAAAAGGTTATAAAATGGAGGCATCTCTCATTTCAATGATTAAAAAAAGCTTGAAAATAGGAGGAATATTGACAAAATGATGAGCTATCGAAGACTCGTATCCACTGTTAAGATGATTTGAGAAAAAAAGTCTTTAAAATGTAGGCCATGTTTTTGTATGCAATATGATGTTGTAATTGTGATGGCTATTTTGAATTGGATATATTCCCATCGGTAGCTAGACAGTTACCGATGGGAAAAACTCAGAAAAGACAGGATGGGAGAATAGACTCTATGAATATGCAACAAGTGGCTCATCTGTTCACAGTTTTTCACTCATGTGCAGACAAAGCAACTGATTTCTCAACAAAATTTTCTCTCTTGTTTCGGTAGGGTAAGGTCCAATTTTTTAACTGTGTAAAATTTGTGTGAGAATCATCACCATGCAGCACATCAGACAGTGATGCCAGAGCTGGTAGAGGCCCCATCATTCTCCCTTGATGCCCCACCCTGAGAAGACAGACTGGGAAACCTGGACATATAGACCAGCTTCCCCCACCTCACAACAAAGGATGAGCAAAGCAGTGTGGTGAAAAAAGCCCTGACTCTTGCCATGCTTGATGAAAGGTACCCCCAGGAAGCATGGATACGGGTCTACACAGATGGGTCAGCCACAGATGCCATAAGAAAGGGAGGAGCTGGGGTGTACATCCAGTACCCCAGTGGTGAGTGGCAAGCAGAGGCTATACCAACAGGCCTCCACTGCACAAACTATAGAGCTGAGGTGCAAGCACTGATCCATGCAGCAAATACCATCATCAACAGAGTCAACCATGACAACCAGGTGGTCTTTCTGACCGACGCTCTGTCAGTGCTGCAAGCGATGACCAGTAACAAACAGCCTCAGCTGGAACAGGCGCTGAATAACATCAAGAGCCTGAGGACAGTAATGCAGTGGATCCCCCCCCACTGCAATGTACAAGGAAATGAAGAGGCGGACAAAATGGCAAAGCTGGGCGCAGAAGATGATCAAGAGAACAACCCCGTCAGCCTGGCAGAGGTGAAGACCATCACTAAGACTCTGCACAGGACGCCCCAGCCACAGGACAGCTACCACCTGCTATCAAGACCGCAGCAGGTTGCCATCTTCCGCCTGAGAACGGGACATAACAGACTCAACCAGCATCTTCACAAAAAGATGCATGTTGTGCCCTCCCCTATGTGTCCTTGTGAAGAAGCAGAACAGGACACGGCTAACATCCTACAGGACTGCGGGAGCCTCCGGTTGCTGAGGGCAGAGATTTGGCCAACGCCGGAGTCCTTGCACAACAAACTGTACGGGCCGGTGGATGCGCTGCAGAGGACCACTGATTATATTTCAAGATCTGGACTCCAAGTGTGATCGGCGATCGAGAAGAAGAAGAAGATCACCATACAGCTTTCCATCCATACCTGTCGCTGCAGCTGAAGTGTCTGTCCCTACTCCAGTAAGAGAAATGTGTAAAGTTTATGTGAGAATCATCACATACCTGTCGCTGCAGCTGAAGTATCTGTTCCTACTCCAGTAAGAGAAATGTGTAAAGTTTATGTGAGAATCATCACATACCTGTTGCAGCAGCTCAAGAATCTGTCCCTACTTTACAAAGTGAACTGCATAAAATGTGAGTGAGAATCATCATGATACAGCTTTCCATCCATACCTGTCGCTGCAGCTGAAGTATCTGTGCCTTCAAGAGGTTGACCCTTCTCTCGTCAAACTTCTCTGGCCCTCCTGGACTGACCATCTCATCCATCAAAGACCTGTCACATGGTTGCATTCATCAACACCTTCATATCACATCAATATCGTTGTATGGTTGTGTACATGAACACCTTCATATCACATCAATATCGTTGTGTAATTGTGTACATCAACACCTTCATATCACATCAATATCGTTGTATGATCGTGTACATCAACACCTTCATATCACATCAATACCGTAGTATGGTTGTGTACATCAACACCTTCATATCACATCAATAGCATTGTATGATTGTGTACATCAACTCCTTCATATCACATCAATATCGTAGTATGGTTGTGTACATCAACACCTTTATACCATATCAATATTGTTGTATGATTGTGTACATCAACTCCTTCATATCACATCAATATCGTAGTATGGTTGTGTACATCAACACCTTCATATCACATCAATAGCATTGTATGATTTTGTACATATCAACACCTTTATATCATCAATATCGTTGTACGATGGTGTACATCAACACCTTCCTATCACATCAATTCAATATAATTGTATAACATCTACATCAGGATCACTGTCACATCAGAGTCACTGCCATATCAAAATCACTGTGTCATGTGAATATCAGCATGTCCCATCATTATGGTTACGTCTTTGTCACGATATCATGGATGCCCTGGCAGTGCTGAGCTGACTTCTCACTTAGGAAACACTCGTCCTATCAACAACAACTTTGTCACAGCATTGCTAAATCACATCAACACTGGTATTCCATCTTTTCTGCATTGATTATATCAGTAAGACAAATGCATCTGAACAAATGGTTACAAGAAAATTATTTATTAAAAAAACACACACATCCTAGTGCAAGATACAAATGGGGAAAATTGAGACACACGAGGTAAACCTCAATCTCAACACCTCCATGTGAAAACAAGTGCATCCTTGTACCACTTGTACTGGGACATCACTGATCCTTACCTCAAGTCTGTCACCTCTGACCTCAGTCTGGCATTCTCCTCCTTGACATCCTGTGCAAGGACACAGTCAGCTTATGATGAACCCGTGGCACAACAAGAGTTCACATTCAAACAGTAATCTTGCTGAAAGACACCAACCGAAGACAACTGATAACAGTGAGAAAAAAAAACAAAAAGTATTGATAATACTCTTATCTAGCTTAGAAAGTTGCTGACTTCTTATAAAATATTAACCATAAACCAAGCAGGGGAACACAACCAATTTTGCCAGCATCCCAATCTTCTTTGTCTTCCATTTCAAGGCTAATGACAGCAGTTCAGCCACAAGCTTCAGAGTGAGACACTCAGCTCACATGGCAGCACACAAAAAGCATACCCCACAAGACAAAGGTGATGTGCACTCCACAAAGAGGATGAGAACTCCACAAAGGTGATGTGCACTCCACAAAGCAAAAGTGATGTGCACTCCACAAAAGTGATGAGCACTCCACAAAGAGGATGTGCACTCCACAAAAGTGATGTGCACTCCACAAAAGTGATGAGCACTCCACAAAGAGGATGAGCACTCCACAAAGAGGATGTGCACTCCACAAAAGTGATGTGCACTCCACAAAGAGGATGCGCACTCCACAAAAGTGATGAGCACTCCACAAAAGTGATGAGCACTCCACAAAGAATATGTGCACTCCACAAAAGTGATGTGCACTCCACAAAAGTGATGAGCACTCCACAAAGAGGATGAGCACTCCACAAAGAGGATGTGCACTCCACAAAGAGGATGTGCACTCCACAAAAGTGATGTGCACTCCACACAAGTGATGAGCACTCCACAAAGAGGATGAGCACTCCACAAAGCAAAAGTGATGAGCACTCCACAAAGAGGATGTGCACTCCACAAAAGTGATGAGCACTCCACAAAGAGGATGAGCACTCCACAAAGAGGATGTGCACTCCACAAAGAGGATGTGCACTCCACAAAGAGGATGAGCACTCCACAAAGAGGATGTGCACTCCACAAAGAGGATGTGCACTCCACAAAGAGGATGTGCACTCCACAAAGAGGATGAGCACTCCACAAAAGTGATGTGCACTCCACAAAGAGGATGCGCACTCCACAAAGAGGATGCGCACTCCACAAAGAGGATGTGCACTCCACAAAGCAAAAGTGATGAGCACTCCACAAAGAGGATGAGCACTCCACAAAGAGGATGAGCACTCCACAAAAGTGATGTGCACTCCACAAAGAGGATGCGCACTTCATAAAGAGGATGAGAACTCCACAAAGAGGATGAGAACTCCACAAAGAGGATGTGCACTCCACAAAGGTGATGTGCACTCCACAAAGCAAGGGCGATGAGCACTCCACAAAGGTGATGTGCTCTCCTCAAAGCAAGGGTGATGAGCACTCCACAAAGAGGATGAGCACTCCACAAAGGTGATGAGCTCTCCTCAAACTCAAAGCAAGGGTGATGAGCACTCCACAAAGGTGATGTGCTCTCCTCAAAGCAAGGGCGATGAGCACTCCACAAAGGTGATGAGCTCTCCTCAAACTCAAAGCAAGGGTGATGAGCACTCCACAAAGGTGATGTGCTCTCCTCAAACTCAAAGCAAGGGTGATGAGCACTCCACAAAGAGGATGAGCACTCCACAAAGGTGATGAGCTCTCCTCAAACTCAAAGCAAGGGCGATGCGCACTCCACAAAGGTGATGTGCTCTCCTCAAAGCAAGGGCGATGAGCACTCCACAAAGGTGATGTGCTCTCCTCAAACTCAAAGCAAGTGTGATGAGCACTCCACAAAGGTGATGTGCTCTCCTCAAACTCAAAGCAAGGGTGATGAGCACTCCACAAAGGTGATGTGCTCTCCTCAAAGCAAGGGCGATGAGCACTCCACAAAGGTGATGTGCTCTTCTCAAAGCAAGGGCGATGAGCACTCCACAAAGGTGATGAGCTCTCCTCAAACTCAAAGCAAGGGTGATGAGCACTCCACAAAGGTGATGTGTACTCCACAAAAGTGATGTGCTCTCCTCAAAGCAAGGGCGATGAGCACTCCACAAAGGTGATGTGCTCTCCTCAAAGCAAGGGCGATGAGCACTCCACAAAGGTGATGTGCTCTCCTCAAAGCAAGGGCGATGAGCACTCCACAAAGAGGATGAGCACTCCACAAAGAGGATGAGCACTCCACAAAGAGGATGTGCACTCCACAAAGGTGATGTGCTCTCGTCAAAGCAAGGGCGATGAGCACTCCACAAAGGTGATGTGCTCTCCTCAAAGCAAGGGCGATGAGCACTCCACAAAGGTGATGTGCTCTCCTCAAAGCAAGGGCGATGAGCACTCCACAAAGAGGATGAGCACTCCACAAAGAGGATGAGCACTCCACAAAGAGGATGAGCACTCCACAAAGAGGATGTGCACTCCACAAAGGTGATGTGCTCTCGTCAAAGCAAGGGTGATGAGCACTCCACAAAGGTGATGTGCTTTCGTCAAAGCAAGGGCGATGAGCACTCCACAAAGGTGATGTGCTCTCGTCAAAGCAAGGGTGATGAGCACTCCACAAAGGTGATGTGCTTTCGTCAAAGCAAGGGCGATGAGCACTCCACAAAGGTGATGTGCTCTCGTCAAAGCAAAAGTGATGAGCACTCCACAAAGGTGATGTGCACTCCACAAAGGTGATGAGCTCTCCTCAAACTCAAAGCAAGGGTGATGAGCACTCCACAAAGGTGATGTGCACTCCACACAGCAACACACCCCATACCAACCTTCAGCTCTTGCTCCAGACGCACCAATGTGGCTGCCTTTCGCCTGCTCCCAGTGTGAGGAAAGACGTCATCCAGGTCTGACGAGGGAAACCTGCTGAACGTCCCAGTGAAGTCCAGCCCAGCCCCCCTCCTCGAGTTCATCCTGTCCAACGAGAGTGCCAAAGATTGTACCTGCAACACTCTCTCCATAGATAAATCCGCTGCCGTATTTCTAGATTCTACCTTGTTATGCATTGATAACATTCATGTAAGCATCACATGCTGTCATGCATGAAAATGTGCTAGTCTCTAGAATCGTAGTTACATATATGAGACTGGAAGTTAATTTGATACCGAGTGTGATCGCGTGCGCTTGCACTATTAATGCACGATTGCGGTTTTACTGTGCACGAGTGCGTGCAAGTATGCTAGGCAGTATATAGGCCTACGCGTAGTTTTTGATCACGTAATTTTACATTTGGGTAGTACAAATACTGATTCAAGGGTAAAATAGTGATATATGCCAGTGTGGGAAAAGTACGTACACCATGACCATGATCCGCCATTACTCACCTGACTCAGGTAAATAACTCAAAGTCCAAATGAAGGCACCAAGATTTCCTAAACAGCTTGAAGCAAGAGATGCCATCGACCAACTATCAACACAGCCACTAAAACGGAGTTTCAAGAGATCCCTCGTTAATTTTGTCAAGTTTCCAAATGGCTCTCTCAGCGGAAGGAACCGGCGTGCTTCCCGCCATTTTGTAAACATTCTTTGTAACTATAGCGAGGTTTACCAATGTTTATCGCCGTATTTCGCTAATACTATTAAAATGTTTCATTGAAACGTGACTCATTACTTTAACATAATTTTTCAAATCTCACAGACAACAAGATATTTATCATAAAAGGGAGAATGTTTCTCATTATTGGCGGTTCACATTTAATCTCGAAATGGAGTTGCTTCGCCTATAGGATCTTTGGTGTAGGAAGGAGAGAAATTGCGATATCGGATATGACGTCTTTGATGACATCGAGTTGCAATCACGAATGTTACACCTGCCTATTATTCACACGTTTCCTGCATAACAAATTCACGACAGGAGTTCTTGACCGACATTACAGTTGAGGTAAGTGTTTGAAGTGCTATCACATTTCCTGTAATTTACCACAATCGACAGTCACTCAGCAGATCAAGTTGAAAACTTGTTACAGTAAACAGTGGTACGCCAGGCACTGACTGAGGCAGTAGATTCGGATAAAATCATAAATACATGTCGGAAGACGAGATAATCGCGCTTCTTTTACGTACAGAATGTTGCTATTGTTTACGTTCATGGTGTTAATTGGCTTCTAGTTTCCACAGAAGCGGAGAAAGTGGAGCTAGGTCAACTCCAGTACTTCATTGTTTAATAACAAGTTCGTCAGTGAGGCCATTTTGACACCTGCGCAGAAGAGGGTAAAATGTGTTCCTGTTTTGGGCGGGCTTGCCAAACCGTAGGCTTGTTCAGGAGGCGCAGCGATTCAAAGCGCTGCTCAGCGCTGCATGTGATTCACTCCTGAACGTCAATTTTGGGGCGTGATTCACTCAAAGCTGAGCAGCGCTGTGAATCACCAGAGTAGGTATGTGTGAGAAAAAAATGAAAGGTAAATGACATGAATGAAATGTAGTTCATTGAAAAGAGAATAAAAAGACCATTCCAATGGTAAAAGTATGAACACTGTGGGTCAATTTGCTCAAAAGTTATGAATTTTTCATTGAATAAAATCCGGCCCTTTGTTTTACTATAAAGACAGTAGAAAACTTGTGACCAGATTACATGCACTGAACAACAAAAACCTTCATAACTTTTTAAATTTCAAAGCTAGAAGAAAACCAATGATATCTCTGGAATCCTTATGATTAGACTTAGAGCTATTGATTAAAATGATAACAGAAATGTGACAGATAGATTTTAACTTAATTAATTAATTAAAAGGTGAATTAATTACAATCAAGCAACTGTAAATTCTGTATCTTTTTCAAACTATATAGGAAAAATACATGAATGAAATGTAGTTCATTGAAAAGAATAAAAAGACCATTCCAATGGTATAAGTATGAACACTGTGGGTCAATTTGCTCAAAAGTTAAGAATTTTTCATTGAATAAAATCTGGCCCTTTGTTTTACTATAAAGACAGTAGAAAACTTGTGACCAGATTACATGCACATGACCAATTTGAAAACCAAATAACACGCTAAAACCTAAAATAAAAAGCACTAAACTGCTTTCAAAAGCATTCAAAATGATAATAGAATAACAAATAATCATTAGAGGCAGTATAAACGAGTCCACTAGGTTAGACGAAGATGCTCAGAAAAGCACTAGCCGTGACTAGGACCACCATTCCACAACGCGATTTGAAAACCCAGTCACTGACGGTCACCACTTTGTAATGAACAAAACCCCCATTGTTAACTTTTCAATTTAAAAATAAATCATTGAAATAGACTCGAAAATGATTAATCTACATGCTAATAGCAAAATTAACATACTTAATACACACGTTTGATATGAAAATGGCGTTTGAAGATGAACCAAAACTTTCAAATTCGCGTAGCTCAGCTCATAGACATCGCACGAATATGAAACTTGGGTCTAGATGCAGGGGAAAACGTGAACTACGTCACAGAAAACGCGGTCTTTGTGCTAAATGAAAACGAGGCTTGAAGATGGTGAAAGAGAGAGGGATGTCTGTGCGCGCGAGCACAGAGTCCGATCACAGTTTTAGCGGCGCAGCGGAGAGGCTGACTCGTGACGTCACGCACACATGCCTAACCAGAGGCTTGTTCAGAAGTACTCAGCGCTGCTTGAGCGCTTCATGTTGGCAATTGAGCTCTTCATGCCACTCCTGAACGCCCCAAGGCTTGTTCAGAAGTACTCAGCGCTGCTTGAGCGCTTCATGTTGGCAATTGAGCGCTCTTTGCCACTCCTGATCGCCTAAGATGTAGTGCAGCGCTTCACTTGTTAAAGGGGAGGTAAATCTTCTGCGCCCCATGTTGTGTTGATAGACGCGAAGAAAGTATTTTATTTGCCACAGACATCGTTTATGCACGTTTACATGTATTCTGCATGAATAAAATCCACTACTGGGTCATCCTTACTTGCCATTACTTGCACATACAGAGCGCTTGGGGCAAATAAAGCCCGTTCCAGTCCCAAAATGATGTTTCTGAGGGTTATTTTACGCGTCGACGGCCAGTGCGGGATCGAAGACCCCATTAATTATAGCTTGGTTGTTAACCAAATTTGGTGACAACAAAGTATGAGCTCCGTCGAGATCGAGTCAAACAGAGTGATCTTTTCCTACTTCTAGAATAACAACGACGCGTGGCTTACAAAATCTGTGAAAGACACGACTGTTTTTGGAGCAGAAAGTTTTTTATTTCTACAATGGTGACCTCCTGCTGTGTGAAGAACTTCCACAATCAGCATGACTGAGAAAATGATTGACATTTTTTTTGTCATATCGCGTGTTGCAACGCGAAAAGGCAAGGAAATGCTGGATCTCACAACTCAAAGGCGCCGTGAGTGGATCGCTCAACTGAACCTGAAGTCACTCACTATTGACACTAAGGCAGATCAATTTGTTTGTTCGAATCACTTTGTAAATTCCTCATGTTTGCATGTGTACTCACGCACTCCAGCACTGTGAGTCTGACACTAAGTCTACACTCACACTCCACCACTGTGTGTCTGACACTAAGTCTACACTCACACACTCCACCATTGTGTGTGTGACACTAACTGACTAAGTCTACACTCAAATACTCCACCACTGTGTGTCTGACACCAAGTCTACACTCACACACTCCAAATACATTATTTAAAACTGTTTAGTGGGCCAGATTAAGACTACACGTGTGTGTGTGTGTGTGTGTGTGTGTGTGTGTGTGTGTGTGTGTGTGTGTGTGTGTGTGTACATGTATATCTTTGTATATATATGTGTGTCTTTTAAGAAAGGCCACGTATAACTATAGTATAAGGTAGCTTCATGTGAACAATGAGGGAAAAAAAGGTTCTGGTGACCCAAATGACCTTCTTTTTTGGCCAACCTAAACTTTTCTTCGATCGTGCAAATAAAAGACAGAAAAAGAAAGTTACCTGCCCTATGAATACTCAGAAAATTCCCTATGTCAATTTTAAAAATATTTTCAGTGAAAAAAAGGTTTATTTTTAATCAGGTTTGTATGTCATTGCATATGTGTGTGTCTGTCTTTGTGTGTGTGTGTGTGTGTGTGTGTGTGTGTGTGTGTGTGTGTGTGTGTGTGTGTGTGTGAGTATGTGTCTCTGTGTTGTCTGTCTCTCTCTCACACACAGACACACACACACACACACACACACACTCATGCACGCACGCATGCACTCACACACACTCACGCATGCACACACACACACGCACACACACACACACACACACACACACACACACACACACAGTTGCTATCATGGACAGAGATGTGTCATCCCTCGTGGTCTGCATCTTATCTATCACACCCATCACATGGATGGGCTTAGTGCAGTTGTACATTCCAAAAGGCATTAAGGAGGGGGCAGGGGGATGGAGGGGGGGGGGGGGGAAGGGGGATGGAGAGGGGGGGAAGGGGGATGGAACGGGGGGGGGGGGGGTTGAAGGGGGATGGAGGGGGGGGAAGGGGGATGGAGAGGGGGGGTATATAATAATGTATTTGGAGTGTGTGAGTGTAGACTTGGTGACAGACACACAGTGGTGGATTGTGTGAGTGCAGACTTAGTGTCACACACACAGTGGTGGAGTGTGTGAGTGTAGACTTAGTGTCACACACACAGTGGTGGAGTATTTGAGTGTAGACTTAGTGTCACACACACAGTGGTGGAGTGTGTGAGTGTAGACTTAGTGTCAGACACACAGTGGTGGAGTGTGAGTGTAGACTTAGTGTCAGACTCACAGTGCTGGAGTGCGTGAGTACACATGCAAACATGAGGAATTTACAAAGTGATTCGAACAAACAAATTAGTGTCAAAAGTGAGTGACTTCAGGTTCAGTTGAGCGATCCACTCACGGCGCCTTTGAGTTGTGAGATCCGGCATTTCCTTGCCTTTTCGCGTTGCAACACGCGGTACAACAACAACAAAAAACGTCGATCATTCTCTCTGTCATGCTGATTGTGGCAGTTCTTCACACAGCAGGAGGTCACCATTGTAGAAACAAAAAACTTTCTGCTCCAAAAACAGTCGTGTCTTTCACAGATTTTGTAAGCGACGCGCCGTTGTTTTTCTAGAAGTAGGAAAAGATCACTCTGTTTGACTCGATCTCAACGGAGCTCATACGATAAGATGAAGCGACGTTTTTTTTTTCCGTAGCGCCCTCTTCCGGAAGGGAAAAGAAAAAGAATAGCGGCAAAATCAGCTCTTCAAAAGGTATGATAACATTTCTTACAACAGTTACAAAGGACGTCCAAAGTAAGAAACGTAGATAGATTACCATTTCAAGATAATTTTTGCCAAGTTTCATCGGTCTGAGTTGTTTAGATCAGTAGAAATTTACGACGCACTGAGTCACCCCTCTCCATCGTGTGACGACCATTTCTGTTTTGGTGATCAACAGTACACAGAGGTTCTTGTCACGTGACCAAATCGCAGTATTTTGATTGGCAGATTAGGTCTTTGCTGTCTGCTACATCTTGTATGTTGTGGTTTGTTTTGTTGTTTGTTTCCAGGCCCAGTATTTTTCCTTCTGTCAACACTTGGTTAAAGATCATCTGCATGATATAAGAAGCCCACCTGCCAAGTTGTGAGATAATTGAGCAAAACACAACGGAGTTCTGGCCATTTGTAATACAAAACAGAGAAATTTGGGAACACTTTTCTTTACAAATATTTTAAATATAATCCTTCAAAAAAACGTCAAGGGCAGGGAAGGCCATGGAGGCATGTGAAATCTCCAAGTGTCCATACTGTGTACCTGCAACTCTGAGGGGGGGGCAGGACGGAGGGCGGGAGCGGGGAAAGTTTTTGGGGGTTGGAGGAGATGGGGTACACCATAAACCGAACTAGTTTTGCTTTTTATTTCAATCGGGGTTTTTCCAGATCTAATTTGTAGATCGAGGAACGCACTGCGTAGATCAAACGTCACTTGTACAATTTTCCAGATCTATTCATAGAAAAACGAACACTCTGTTTGGACACACACTTGTTGCTGCAACAGGTAGCTCCAGACCTCCCTCGGCCTCCTGCCTTCATGGCGAGTGTGTCCTTATGAGGGAGGAACGTAGGAAACGCCTAGCCCTCGCGATTCTCTTGAGATTTTGGGCCAAACAAACGCGCCCAAAGTGTGCCTGTATGCATGTATATCATACTATGGAATACGTCACTGTTTGTGTCTGTCTCTCTTTCTTACCGTGTTTCTGTCTAAATGTTTACAAGTACAACTGTGTAACTGCGTGTTTTTTTCTGTTCTTCTTTATTCTTTACAGGGATTGTACCATGTCCCTGTGTATTTGTGTGGTGGCTTTGCCTGCTGTGTGTGTGCATGTGTGTGTGTGTGCATGCGCCCGCATGTGTGTGTGCGCGCACATGTGTTGACCGGCATTTATGTGTATGTTACTATGTATGTGTGTGTATATATATATGTCATTATGAATTTACATCTATCTTGTCTTGTCTTGTCTTGTCTTTCCGTTCTTGCCCACAATCAACAACAGAAATCTATCTCTCTGCCTGTCTTTCTGGCTGTTTCTCTACCTGTCTATTTGTCTTGCTCGGGTGTCAGGACTGAATGTTAAGCACTAAAACTTCAAAGGAGCCTGGTTGAAATACATTCCTGTGCTCTTTAATCGTATGGTCATAATAAATGCTTCCAAAACGAGATATCTTATGATAACTATGACTGTATCAGTGTATGAGACTAAAACATAGAGTATCCCTTATCAAGTAATCATTTACTTAATTCTTCGCCATCTAGAAAACTGCTGAGCACAAAGTTCTTGGTGCAATAATTGATGATCATTTAGGATGGCAACCACACATTCAATGACATTGATTGTATTTGTAAGAAGATGTCAATTAATCTATTTCTCCTCTCTCAGTTGACATTGGTGACATTCAAACTTGCTAAATCTTCCATGCTGATACTCTTATTTCAATTTTGCATCAACAATGTGGACCAGCTGTAGTGATTCTAATTTGAAAAGGCTGAAGTCATTGTATGGAATAGCCTCCAAGCTCATGATAACAGATAGAAACAGAATAGTTTGCCTTTTCACAAGCAATTACAATTTAAAATATGTGTGCTAATGGGAAAACAAAAAGGTTATGATGTGCTTGATTATTTGCTAAACTTAATCCAATATTCAAATCTTCCTGTATATATATATCTTTATAATACCATAACAGATAGAAACTGAATATTTTGCCTTTTCATAAACAATTACAATTTAGAATATGTGTGCTAATGGGAAAACAAAAAGATTATGATGTGCCTGATTATTTCATAAACTTAATCCAATGTTCAAATCTTCCTGTATATATCTTTATAATACCATAACCTAGGATTGGTTTGTTTGAACATAGCCTAACTTACTCAGGGGCTACTAAGTGGACCTCACTGCCTAATTCTCATAGAATTATAATACTTAATTTAAAATTGAAACAACACACTTTTCTTGTACAGTCATTCTATATATTTTCTCATTATAGTTTAAATTCCCTTTGCGATTGTTTTCAGTGTGATAATTCGTTACCATTAATCTATTGTGACAGTTACTGTGTAAATTGTTGGTGGGTAGAGGGTGGGGGATGATGGGAATGGGATTGGGTTTATTTGTTTACTTGCTTGTTTTAACAAGAGCTCAATGTAAGTTATGCCTAATTCATGAATTTCCCTTGGGAAAAAGTTCAATCAATCAATCAATATATCTTTCCATCTTTAAACTGTATTCAATGTGCTGTGTGTCTATCTGGTGCCTAATCCTGTGTCTGTTAATGTATTTGTGTCTCTGCCTCCCTGGCTGTGTGTGTGTGTGTGTGTGTGTGTGTGTGTGTGTGTGTGTGTGTGTGTGTGTGTGTGTGCATGCAATGTGTGTGTGTGTGTGTGTGTGTGATTTTACGTGTGCATGCACTTGTGTGTGTGTGCCTGCTTGCTGTCATAAATGTCTGGGTGTTAGTGTGCATGCATTCTCTGTGTGTATATATGTAATTCTCTCTCTCTCTCTCTCTCTCTCTCTCTCTCTCTCTCTCTCTCTCTCTCTCTCTCTCTCTCTCTCTCTCTCTCTCTCTCTCTCTCTCTCTCTCTCTCTCTCTCTCCATGCTTCAAATCAACATGTACAACTGCAAACAGATTTAAACAGAATCCAAATTTATACTTTAATCCTTTAAAAAATCTTCTTCTTTCAGCTGTCCTGGAACCTCCAATCTTTACCAGGTTTCTGCCACAGCACCTGCACTTGTAGACAGAGCCTGGTGCTGACCCACCAACCCTTAACTTCTGACCCTGGGACTGACTGCACCCAGACACCATGGAAACGGCAGTTGGGAAGGACCACAGAATGGCAGGGGTTCCCATGGACCAGCAGGTAGCCGTGGAAGTCGCAGCATCCCCAGTTCAGTTGCCAGAGCAGCAGCAGCAGCAGCAGCAGCAGCCAAGAGACATCAGTGCTTGCACTGCCTTGGGGGATGGCAGCCACATGCAGATGCACAGACCTGTGCAGTCGCGTACCTTTAGCGTTTGCAACAAAAACTTCTCTGCCTCAAACAGCCAGCAGGGACACATGAGGATCCACACAGGAAAGGGTCCCTTCAAGTGCGAGGAGTGTGAGGAGAGTTTCACAAAGTCAGCACTCCTGCAGAGACACATCCTGAGGCACACGGGAGAGCGGCCATACCAGTGCAAGGTCTGCATGAAGCGTTTCACTCGGAGCGACAGCCTCAAGTCTCACATGGACATCCACGCAGGGGATCGACTGTACCACAAGTGTGACATCTGTGACAAGCAGTTTACTAAATCCAGCAACCTGGCCTGCCACAAGAGACTGCATTCAGGTGAGAGGAAAGGCCCCGATCGAGCCTTTGAGTGCCAGGAATGTGGGAAGAAGTTTTCAAAAAACAGCGACCTGCAAAGACACATCTATATTCACACAGGGGAAAGGCCGTACCAGTGTGACATCTGCTCCAAGGGATTCACGCAGTATGGAGCGCTGAATTCGCATATGCGTACTCACACAGGGGAAAGGCCGTACCAGTGTGACATCTGCTCCAAGCGATTCACGCAGTCTGGAACGCTGAAGTCGCATATGCGTACTCACACCGATGGCAAACCATACAAGTGCGCTGACTGTGGGGAGAGGTTCACTTGTGCAAGTCTCCGCAACCAGCACCGAAATGCAACGCATGAAAAGGAGCTGAAGCCTCACAAGTGTAACAGCTGTGGTGAGGAGTTCAGGGAATCCAGCGAGCTCCAGCAGCACTGCATGAAAGCCCATACTGGGGACAAGCCATTCAGAGAGTCTGGCAGCGCACAGCGCCACATGCGGAGGCACACAGGAGAGCAGTCGTTTGAGTGCAAAACATGTGGGAAGAGATTCCGGGAGGCAGGTCACTTACAGAAACACCTTCGGACTCACAATCGTGCCTGCAACAAGTCCTTCACCAAGGCCAGCACCCGCAGAATGCATCAGAGGACCAACAACAAAGAGAGGCCATATGTATGTGACATCTGCTCCAAGCGCTATAACACTCTGAGTTACCTGAGAATCCATGTCCGAGTCCACACTGGAGAACGGCTTTTCTCCTGCAAGTACTGCTTCAAAAAGTTCAGCCAGTCCAGCAACCTGAAAAAACACCTTCTGGTTCACACAGGGGCTCGTCCATTCATGTGCAAACTCTGCGGGCAGAGCTTCAGCCAGATTGGGCCTCTCCAGGCACATCAGCGGACCCACAGCTCGGACTGCCCATTCCAGTGTGATGAACAAAAAACAGGCTTCCTGAACCTGGTGGGTCTCAAGAGGCACAAATGTGAGCATGCGAATTGACCGGAGCAGGCGCCAGAAGTGGCAATGGCAGTGGTGGACCAGGCAGTTCAGGAAGCAGTGGGTGGTGTGGCCTATGCCACAGAGAAGTACCTGGTGACCCCTGGAGGAAGCCATGTTGATGCCAACAACTTGGATGGATTGGCGTCACAGGCAGCACACATGTATCTGCTGCCGTCCCAGGATGCCAGCAACAACTGTCTAGTGCAGACAGTCATTGCCCATCAATCGCAGGAGAATTCCACTGCCACAACTTGACCTAGTTAATTGATTTGTGGTAATGTCTCCAGAGATTTGTATTGCTCTGAGCCTGACCTAGTTTAAAGACTTGGGGTAATATCTCTAGAGACTTGTATTGCTCTGTTGACTTAAAATACAACAGAAAGGTCGCGGGTTCAGTCCCCGCCTGTGGTCACCCCCTGTGGGTTCAGGGGTTAAGAATTGACCCACCGCATCTCCCTATGCGATTTGTAAGAGGCAAATAAATAGGACATTGTGACCTATTTGCATCTAGTGAATTTTGTGATCAGTGGCCTTACTTGAATTGCTCTGTTGACTTAAAATACAAGGGGACTTCTGCTGCTGGCTGGCCTAGCTCTTCCACTCATGCGGGTCATATCACAAGTTACTTGTAAGCTTGACTTGTGTTCCAGATGATGGACTGTATATCCAACGGCCTTTCATGGCCAGATTGGCTGTGTGGGGCGGCCTCTAGCTGAGCTACTGGAGAGGGCCTGAAAGCCCAACAGCCAGTGCTCAAGCTGAATAAGGGACATCAAGACTGTGTGTTGTTCTCTAGCAATGAGGATGAGAAGGAAGAATATAATGCATCTTGAACATTTCCAGTTTTGAGATAAGTTTGTTAAACTTAATAACTCTTGATGTCATATACTGCCCACCCCCACCCAGCCGGGTACTGCCCATAGGCACCCAAACATTCATAACTTTTAAAGAATTTGTCATTGATTTTGAATTATTTTGATGCAGATCATGTATGTAAGTTTTTTTAATCTTTTGCACGTGTGTAACACATTGATTTCCCCGAGAATCCTGAAAATTGCATTGAAAACTGTTAGTTCAAAAGCCTTGAAAAGGTATTTTTTAAAATCAATTTGCCAAATTCTTTTAGGATTGGGGGAGAGACCAATGAATTCAGTAACAGGACATTAAGAGTGAATTAGCAGCTATAACTAAAGAAAAAGTCATTCTGGTCAGTCAAGGTAAATTATTTTTGACTCACATGCGAAGCAAAAGTGAGTCTATGTACTGAGCCGTGTCGTCCGTCCGTCCGTCCGGGCGTCCGTCCGGGCGTAAAAAACTTAAACGTTGGATTTTTCTCGGAGACTATTAAGTCTATCAACATCAAATGTGGCATGATGGTGTATGATGACAAGGCCTCAAAAAACATACATAGTGACTTGACCTTGCTTCAAGGTCAAGGTCACAGGAGCCATAAATGTGGTCTCAAAAACAGTCATTTTTCACATTTTCCCAAATTTTCTCCCACGTTATTGAGAATGGCGACCTTAGCTACAAGTGGTATATAGGTCAAAGCAAGCCCTATCTTTTGATACCAGTTTGGTTGACCTTGCTTCAAGGTCAAGGTCACAGGAGCTCTTCAAGGTTGGATTGTATACATACTTTGAAGTGACCTTGACCCTGAACTATAGAAGATAACTGTGTCAAACTTAATAATTATGTGGGGCACATGTTATACTTTCATCATGAGACACATTTGTTTACATATCATCAAGGTCAAGGTCACTTTGACCCTTATGAAATGTGACCAAAAATGGGGTAGTGAACCACTAAAAGTGACTATATCTCATGGTAGAAAGTGCCAATAAGCACCATTGTGCTTCCTATGTCTTGAATTAACAGCTTTGTGTTGCATGACCTGGATGACCTTGACCTTGGGTCAAGGTCACATGTATTTTGGTAGGAAAAATGTGTAAAGCATTTCTTTGTGTATGATGTCATTGGTAGGTTTAGTTGTTTGACCTTGACCTTGAAGGTCACCTGAAGGTCAAGGTCATATGAAGGTCAAGGTCAAGCATGTGAGTCGTATGGGCATTGCCCTTCTTGTTACCCTACGAATTGCTTCTTTATCTCTTAACATTTTGATTGCAATTTGCCATCTGAAATTGACATGCACTGAGTTCATTTCTTTTTCTTCATTCATTCATACATGCCGAGGAGTCTTTGGAATAGAGATAATATGTCCTTTTGTGAATTGATTGTGATATTTTTGGTTATTCGTTTTTGGAATCTTCTCAGGAATATGTCTTGCGAATGTGAACGGAGAGTTAAGGCAACAACAAAATCATTATAGTTATGGTAACCTGACTGACCCATTTTTGACTCGCATGCAAAGCAAAAGTTTCGTCCGTCCGGGCGTCCGTACAAAGTTTAACGTTAGATTTTTCTTGGACACTATTAAGTCTATCAACACCCAATTTGGCATGATGGTGTAGGATGACAAGGCGTACAAAAACATACATAGTGACTTGACCTTGCTTCAAGGTCAAGGTCACAGGGGCGTCTAAAAACAGCCATTTTTCCCAATTTCCCAATTTTGGACTGAAGTTTTCGAGATTGGATACCTGACCTATATTTGGTTTATAGGGCAAAGTAATCCCTATCTTTTGATACCAGTTTGGTTGTCCTTGCTTCAAGGTCAAGGTCACAGGAGCTCTTAAAAGTTGGATTGTATACATTTTTGACTCACATGCGAAGCAAAAGTGAGTCTATGTACTCACCCGTTTCGTCCGACCGGGCGTCCGGGCGTCCGAAAACTTTAACGTTGGATTTTTCTCAGAGACTATTAAGTCTATCAATACCAAATGTGGCATGATGGTGTATGATGACAACATTCTAGTAAACTAGAGATTTCGCCTACCGGCAAAAGTATCTCTAGCACAGTTCACATCACGTGATGGAAGGTTTTTGGCCAATTTATGCAAGCGGAGGTCACACGAGAGGCTTGTGGGATAGCCGATGTGCTCCCTGACATACGCCGTTAAAGTAGTTCTAAGACTATTTCGCACAAAACTCTTAACTTACTCTTGTTGAGACAACAAACAAGCATTTATTCGATACAATAAAATGTTTGTGTTGAAATGGAACCAAGTTTTTACATCTGAATGCTTTCTGTAAAAAGTGGAGAGAAAAATAGTATCAGAACGAAATATTTTTGGCGCAAGGCTGTAATGCCAAGGGTCAAGCCTATTACGCATTCATTGCGAACTGTGCCAGAGTCAATACTACTGACTCGGGTTTACAGAATGTGATGACAAGGCCTCAAAAAACATACATAGTGACTTGATCTTGCTTCAAGGTCAAGGTCGCAGGGGCCATAAATGTTGTAAAAAAAAAACAGCCATTTTTCACAATTTCTCAATTTTCTCTGACATTTTTGAGATTGGATACCTGACCTATATATGGTATATAGGGCAAAGTAAGCCATATCTTTTGATACAGTTTGGTTGACCTTGCTTCAAGGTCAAGGTCACAGGAGCTCTTCAAAGTTGGATTGTATACATATTTTGAAGCGACCTTGCCCCTGAACTATGGAAGATAACTGTTCCAAACTTCATAACATTGTAATACACATGTTATACTTTCATCATGAGACACATTTGGTCACATATCATCAAGGTCAAGGTCACTTTGACCCTCATGAAATGTGACCAAAATGGGGTAGTGAATCACTAAAAGTGACAATATCTCATGGTAGAAAGTGCCAATAAGCACCATTGTGCTTCCTATGTCTTGAATTAACAGCTTTGTGTTGCATGACCTTGGATGACCTTGACCTTGGGTCAAGGTCACATGTATTTTGTAGGAAAAATGTGTAAAGCATTTCTTAGTGTATGATGTCATTGGTAGGTTTAGTTGTTTGACCTTGACCTTGAAGGTCACATGAAGGTCAAGGTCATGTAAAGGTCAAGGTCAAACATGTGAGTCGTATGGGCTTTGCCCTTCTTGTTTTGAAGTGACCTTGACCCTGAACTATGGTAAGATTACTCTTCCAAACTTCATAACATTGTAGTACACATGTTATACTTTCATACTAGGTCACCCGAGTCGTCCGTCCGGGCGTCCGGGTGTCACGGCGTCTGGGCGTCCTGTAATCCTAAAAACAAATTTACGTTGGATTTTTCTCGAAGACTATTAAGTCTATCAACACCCAGTTAGGCATGATGGTGTAGGATGACAAGGCCTCACAAAAAATACATAGTGACTTGACCTTGCTTCAAGGTCAAGGTCACAGGAGCTCTTCAAAGTTTAATTGTATACATATGTTGAAGTGACCTTGACCTTGAACTATGGAAGATAACTGTTTCAAACTTAATAATTATGTGGGGCACATGTTATACTTTCATCATGAGACACATTTGGCCACATATCATCAACGTCAAGGTCACTGTTGGTCCGGGCGTCCGGGCGTCCTTTCATCCGTAAAAAACTTTAATGTTGGATTTTTCTCGGAGACTAATAAGTCTATCAACACCCAATTTAGCATGATGGTGTAGGATGACAAGGCCTCACAAAATATACATAGTGACTTGACCTTGCTTCAAGCTCAAGGTCACAGGAGCTCTTTAAAGTTGGATTGTATACATATTTTGAAGTGACCTTGACCCTGAACTATGGAAGATAACTCTTCCAAACTTCACACATGTTACACTTTCATCATAAGACACATTTGGTCACATATCGTCAAGGTCAATGTCACTTTGACCCTTATGAAATGTGACCAAAATGGGGTAGTGAACCACTAAAAGTGACCATATCTCATGGTAGAAAGTGCCAATAAGCACCATTGTGCTTCCTATGTCTTGAATTAACAGCTTTGTGTTGCATGACCTTGGATGACCTTGACCTTGGGTCAAAACCACATGTATTTTGGTAGGACAAATGTGTAAAGCATTTCTTAGTGTATGATGTCATTGCTAGGTTTAGTTGTTTGACCTTGAAGGTCACCTGAAGGTCAAGGTCATGTAAAGGTCAAGGTCAAGCATGTGAGTCGTATGGGCTTTGCCCTTCTTGTTTCTGCTTGTAATGGCCTGAGTGTAAATACATATAGAATGAAAGGTTGTTTTTAGTGATATGAATGAATGATTAGCCTTTGGATGAATGAGTGATAATATAATAGACCTACAGTTCTGTGCAGGGTGCTGTTGGTGGATGGAAGTTCACTTATTTGTGTACATCACATGCATGTAGTGTTTTCACATTTTCATTTCGTTTACTATGGAGCTGTCATTTGGGCATACATGAGTGGTTTTTGTGCATTTGTGCAGGTGAAGTTCAGATGAGACAGCATATGTCAGTTGAGACAAGGAAGTTTACTGAACAGCCGTGCTGAGTTTGTAGTCGTATTTGTGACAAGTGGCTGTGGAAAGTGTTAGCTGTTTCGCAGGCATTTGCCAGTAGCTGATTTCCAAGTTTCCTCTGTAGTCTCGGCACTTTGGCCTTGAAATCTTTTGGGGGTAAGAAATCCTTCCTTTTATGCTAGCCATTTTGATGCCGTGTTTTTTGTTGTGCTTTATATTTTGGATCGCACTGAACATAGTCATTGATGATTCTTAGGTTCATTTGATGATACCCATTTGCATACATTTCTTTCTTGTATTGTAAGGGGGAAATCAAATTCAGAGAACTACTCACTAGACTGAATTTCATATCTTTATGTTTGGTTTCTTAAAATGAATGTTCAAAATATATATTTATACTTTTTTGCTATTCCAGGGATAAGATACACAAAAAATACGTCTTGAACGAGTTAAAGGAAGATTTGTAGAGCTCTATGCTGCTTGCTTTCATCTATCATTTCCTCACACTCTCACCTCTTCATTGCCCTCTCACCTCTGTTTGCCCTCTGCCGACAGGCTTACATACTTTTTACAGGCTTTCCAGAAACTTCCACAATGAGACCACACGACACATCACAGCAATCCACCCTAATTTACGTAACTAAGTAACGGTCTTGTCGAAGAGACTGCCACAAAGGCTAGAAACTATCATGATGATCTAGCACATTCCAGCACTGTTACAACACATGCATGTTTGTGTGATCACGTGAGTGTGTGTGTGTGTTTTCAAAGGGAATACAGTTCATCCTTAAATGAGATTCAGTCTGAGTAAACCCCTGTGTCTGGCAAACTGTTGTGGATACTGCCAGAAAAGATGCATGCAGGTGACCTCCAGTCAAAAATAAGTTATTTTCCTGATAAAGCTCTTGAGTGTGTGTGTGTGTGTGTGTGTGTGTGTTTCAGTTGTGCTCATTTCTTTCCGCGCTAGTTCCACATTAGTCGTCTGCTTCGGTATGGCAGCAACAATCAACACATTACATGATCATCATGATGATATCCACTGTGTGTGTGAGTGTATTTAATGAAGACTTTGGTCAGCAAAATAAACAGCATCACCATGCATTTCCAACCTAATTACTTCCCACTTCTTGCCCATTATATTCTCAAACAGGCTTGAAAAAAACCTTGACATAATGCCTAAAAAATGATTAAGCAACTAGGTGGAGCTGTTGGAATAATCTTCTTCATCCTAAAATGCTACATGGTGTGAATGTGCCTGCTGTAAATCCCTGTTTGAATACATGTATACCGAAAATTGCATTTGGGAGAAAACTTTAAAAAAAAAGTGTGCTCATTATATTTTCAGCAACCAAAACTTTTACTGAGAATGGTGTTTTAGGTCAAAGGAGTTTCCACAATAGCTAATGAAAATGCACCCTTGTATAGGTGAGTCTCCCATTTAAGCGACACCAGAAATTACAGGTATACGTTTGCAAGCAGTACAGAATCCAGATAATCACGAGGTGGGGTGATACATAGACGCAGATTTGTTCTTTCCTTCTGTAAACAGAATACACGTGAGGTCATCCTGGAAAGGTCAAACACCATTTATCAGTGGACCTGAAGCATGAAACAGGCTTAGAGTGCGCAGTGAATCATTGAATGGTGGTGCAGCTCGATGAGATCAGGTAACAGTTTCTAAGATATCAAGTGTGCGTATTCTGCCGAGTAATGATATGACTGGGGAATCAGAGCGACTCAGTTTGGGTGGACCGGTCACGCACGTATGACAATAAGCACTGGACATGCAACTGAAAACTCTCTAAACCTGTAAAAGCTAACGATCGGGTGGGGTTTGTGGAGGTGACTCACCGTTATGATCAGTGTATCTTCGTTTTAATAAACGACCCAAAACTTAACCTTGAGTTGTGTGTTTATTGCTTCGTTGTGCTTAAACAGGG
Source organism: Theodoxus fluviatilis (assembly GCA_034096865.1). Classification (NCBI taxonomy): domain Eukaryota; kingdom Metazoa; phylum Mollusca; class Gastropoda; order Cycloneritida; family Neritidae; genus Theodoxus; species Theodoxus fluviatilis. The sequence goes on from JAWQFJ010024920.1 coordinate 49,724, forward strand.
AAGAAACCAAATATAAGTTTTCTCTACGACACTTCCTTCCACTACATTAAGCGTTCCTGGAAGCAATCTGCTCCAGCAGCAGTTTCACAGCACCTGTCACTGGTCATGGGAGGCTACTCAGGATCTCCCGTAAACGGCTCGACTTAAAAAGAACAACCTTGTAGCTTTACACCAAGACTGAGGCGCATTGTCTAACAAAAAATATTAGCTATTTATTCCGAAGCTGGAACCATGCGTTGTAAGTGGCGAGCCAAGCGAGTATCTCGCAAGCGGGGCTAGCCATGCCGTTGTAAGGCGGCGAGTGGCTCGCGTGGCTCGCAAGACTTGGCGAGCTGCTCTTTCAGCAGCTTGCGCAGCTCGCGGGCTAAAACAAAATGGTGACTACCCGCATTGGAATTCTGTTTCTTGATGGGACTTTTTTCAATTGTCGCGTTGCGACGGAGGAATGGGTCAGAATATTAAAACATAAGTGTTCTTTCAGTATTCTTGAGTAATTTTACGTGGAATGGGAATAGGGAGGGTGTGGAATTCTACTAGTTTGTTTCAGTTGTGCTCATTATTTTCTTTCCGCGCTAGTTCCACATTAGTCGTCTGCTTCGGTATGGCAGCAACAATCAACACATTACATGATCATCATGATGATCATGATTGGTAATTTCACAGAACAGCGTTGTAAATACTTGAGATTCAGGGGCGGATCAGTTCATTTTTTGGGGGGGGTTTCCAAACTTTTTTAAAGGAGGGGTGTGTGTAAGGCTGTGAAGGCGCGAAGCGCTGAACCGACGGCGCGAAGCGGGGGGTGGGGGGAGGGCCCGGGTAAGGCTGCAAAATGGTGCAATCTGGTGCATTCTGATGTCGATCATTGCCAGTTTCAGGCAGCAGATTTTGTTACTGAAGAAACCTTTTTTTTTTTTTTTGGCTGTTGTTTTTCCCCCCCTGAAACCCCCCCCCCCCCCCCCCCCCCCCCATTTTGTGGTCCCATTGGGGATGTTGGGGTCGACAAAATATGCAGTAATTATCTAGGTCAGAATCGTCAAGAAACTCCAATAATAACACCAGTTTCAAACCAGCTCTGTCGGGCGAAGCCATATTAGATAAATTCGCCTGCTGTTTGCTCGTTGTAGAGAGCATCTCGCGCTCGCCAATCTCGCTGCGAGACATCTCGCTTGGCTCGCCGACTTACAACACGTGGCTGTGGCCGGAGAAGAGTGCCGAAACGTGTGTTGTAAGTCGGCGAGCCAAGCGAGGTTGGGGACTTGTGACAGGCAGGTTGGGGACTTGTGACAGAGGCAGGTTGAGGACTTGTGACAGAGGCAGGTTGGGGACTTGTGACAAAGGCAGGTTGGGGACTTGTGACAGGGGCAGGCTGGGGATTGTGACAGGCAAGTTGTGACAGAGGCAGGTTGGGGACTTGTGACAGGCAGGCTGGGGACTTGTGACAGGCAGGTTGGGGACTTGTGACAGGGGCAGGCTGGGGACTTGTGACAGAGGCAGGCTGGGGACTTGTGACAGAGGCAGGCTGGCGCCTTGTGACAGGCAAGTTGTGACAGGCAAGTTGTGACAGAGGCAGGTTGGGGACTTGTGACAGGCAGGCTGGGGACTTGTGACAGAGGCAGGCTGGGGCCTTGTGACAGAGGCAGGCTGGGGACTTGTGACACAGGCAGGCTGGGGACTTGTGACAGAGGCAGGCTGGGGACTTGTGACAGAGGCAGGCTGGGGCCTTGTGACAGGCAAGTTGTGACAGGCAAGTTGTGACAGAGGCAGGTTGGGGACTTGTGACAGGCAGGCTGGGGACTTGTGACAGAGGCAGGCTGGGGCCTTGTGACAGAGGCAGGCTGGGGACTTGTGACACAGGCAGGCTGGGGACTTGTGACAGAGGCAGGCTGGGGACTTGTGACAGGCAGGCTGGGGACAAGTTACAGAGGCAGGCTGGGGACTTGTGACAGAGGCAGGCTGGGGACTAGTGACAGAGGCAGGCTGGGGACTTGTGACAGAGGCAGGCTGGGGACTTGTGACAGAGGCAGGCTGGGGACTTGTGACAGAGGCAGGCTGGGGACTTGTGACAGAGGCAGGCTGGGGACTTGTGACAGAGGCAGGCTGGGGACTTGTGACAAAGGCAGGCTGGGGACTGGTGACAGAGGCAGGAGACAGCAGCCCTTGTACTGCTCTGGCATTCTCCGTTAGCCAGTTTGAAATTCATCTGTGCACAGGGGTCCCCAACTCTCATCAACAATATGTTTTCCAAGGAAACTTATCTTGGCAAACAAGGTTTAATCATAAAAAATTATCATATACACATCTCAAGCCATTCTTGTGTATTACTCATTATCAAATCAAATAAAGACCCATTGCATTTATCCTGTATTCTGACATGTGGTGTATTCATATTTATGCCCATCAGCAGAACAGACTTGAGTAGTGGGTGTGGAATTTCAAATAAAGGTGCTTGCAGACTGTCCAGGCAAGAAAATAGTTTATTCAAGTCAGAGCTTATGCTTTACTGCGGCAATAACGAATAGGCACATCATCATCCATCATAAAATCAATTTATCTGAAAACTCAATATCAATTTGTTCTTTCCATAGTTCATGTGGTTTATTCTGGTCAAAATACACAAATATGAATGACTATTTACACATCTCCATGACCTCTAATAAACACAACCATGACAGCGTTGTACATGCCTTGTTTTTCCAACATTTCTTGATCCAGGGGGACAGAAGAGAGAGCCATGACTGTATACTTCTCTCTCTCCCTGTGGCCCGCTGGAAACATTGTCTATTTTCTGATGAGCTTTGGCTTGGAGGTCTTGGCTCAAAACCATCACCAAACTCACCGAGGCACAAGAATGGATATAAGTAAAATTACGTACAAAAGGTGCCTATGTACACTACAGTGGCAAAAAGGTATGCAGTTTTTAATCATCACTTAGTCCCCATGGGGGTGTGGTAAAACTTTACAACCAACCAATTATTTAGAAATAAATAAAACTCCACTCCAACGTGCTTCCTTCTAAAGGTTCTAGGTAGCTAAAATAACATGATTTTCAGAAAAGAAAGAAAAAATTGTGCTCACACACAAGGATGAAGTTTTACTGCTGTTTTGCTGAGTGGAGGCTTCACTGGTCCAGGAGCAAAGCATACACAGTGGTCAAGCTATATGTCCACAAGGGAAAGCTACAGGTACATCACTACATCTCAGTCCTCACCAAGTCTGACCAGCTCCACATTCACACTGTTCTGTGCTTGTCAGGCAATCAACCGGGGCAGCTTCTGGTGACCGACAACCACTGTTACATGTTCATAGAATCTTCAAACCCCTATCACCCTCAGTCTCTGGCACGAGGCACAAGCTGCTCCTGCATTGATCTGACTCACCTGGCATCCACCAATTTGGGCAGACAAAGCCTGCAATCTTCAAACAGTCGATAAAACTTTATGCCATGAAAGGCTGGCACTGGTTAGTTGCCAGAAGTACATCTAGCTCGCAGAGAGGGGGGATAAAATATGAATACAAAGCACTGTGGTTCACATTCTCCATTCACCTCATTCATCCTGACACGGGGGAGTGAGACTGGACTATTATCAGTCCCTACTAGGAATGCAAGACTGCTGACACACCAGGGTCTGCCAAGACAGACGTCAGAGAGAAATGCAGATTACAAGGGGACAGAGAGGTCTAATCATCTTGTATTTTCTTGGGCTTCTGCTGACCAGCATTAAACCTATGCATGACAGACGTTGTCTTTCTGTCTGCCTTAGTTACAGGACAAAAGTCAAAGTTCAGGATCCAGGGGACGACACCAAGCGCGTACCACTTGTAGCCCTGGAATACAAGTGGAGAATCATTTTTCAAACTGAATCATGAATATTTATTTTAGCATCTCCAGCCCAAAGTAACCCTATTCAACAGCATGTATCAATCCATCCATCTAACATACAACACTTTTTTTTTCAATCTCAAATTAAAAAATCCACAAATCTATGATTGATGTCAAATATTAGCCCAGGTCATGATCCTTTCTACTAAAATCATTTCTTTTCTTTATCGTAATTACTTTTTAAAATTAAACAAGAAGGGCAAAGCCCATACAACTCACATGCTTGACCTTGACCTTTACATGACCGTGACCTTCAGGTGACCCTCAAGGTCAAGGTCAAACAACTACACCTAGCAATGACATCATACACTAAGAAATGCTTTACACATTTTTCCTACCAAAAACATGTGGCCTTGACCCAAGGTCAAGGTCATCCAAGGTCATGCAACACAAAGCTGTTAATTCAAGACATAGGAAGCGCAATGTTGCTTATTGGCACTTTCTACCATGAGATATGGTCACTTTTAGTGGTTCACTACCCCATTTTGGTCACATTTCATAAGGGTCAAAGTGACCTTGACCTTGATGATATGTGACCAAATGTGCCTCATGATGAAAGTATAGCATGTGCCCCACATAATTATTAAGTTTGAAACAGTTATCTTCCATAGTTCAGGGTCAAGGTCACTTCAAAATATGTATACAATCCAACTTTGAAGAGCTCCTGTGACCTTGAAGCAAGGTCAACCAAACTGGTATCAAAAGATAGGGCTTACTTTGCCGTATATACCATATATAGGTCAGGTATCCAATCTCAAAAACTTCAGAGAAAATTGAGAAAATGTGAAAAATTGCTGTTTTTTAGACAACATTTATGGCCCCTGCGACCTTGACCTTGAAGCAAGGTCAAGTCACTATGTATGTTTTTTGAGGCCTTGTCATCCATCATACACCATCATGCCAAATTGGGTGTTGATAGACTTAATAGTCTCTGAGAAAAATCCAACGTTAAAGTTTTAAATGGACGCCCTGACGCCCTGACGGACGAAACGGGTGAGTACATAGACTCAGTTTTGCTTAGCATGTGAGTCAAAAACCTGTGTATTCCGTGGATTTAAAAGCAACAACAAAAGATAAAGTTAAAATGTGTTGTCCTGCCCCCTCAGGTCATGTGACACACTGCCAGGCTGCTCAGAGTTCTAGTGTGTTGTCCTGCCCCCTCAGGTCATGTGACACACTGCCAGGCTGCTCAGAGTTCTAGTGTGTTGTCCTGCACCCTCAGGTCATGTGATACACTGCCAGGCTGCTCAGAGTTCTAGTGTGTTGTCCTGCACCCTCAGGTCATGTGACACACTGCCAGGCTGCTCAGAGTTCCAGTGTGTTGTCCTGCCCCCTCAGGTCATGTGACACACTGCCAGGCTGCTCAGAGTTCTAGTGTGTTGTCCTGCCCCCTCAGGTCATGTGACACACTGCCAGGCTGCTCAGAGTTCTAGTGTGTTGTCCTGCACCCTCAGGTCATGTGACACACTGCCAGGCTGCTCAGAGTTCTAGTGTGTTGTCCTGCCCCCTCAGGTCATGTGACACACTGCCAGGCTGCTCAGAGTTCCAGAAGAACCATGCAATCCTACCTTAGTGCCCTCAATTTCATTTCCATGGAGAGTGAGTTTTTTCAACTTTTTTAGGTGTTGCAACTTGTCCACCTCCTTGATGTCTGTGATCAGGTTTCCATGGAGATACAGGATCTCCAAATTGGGAAATGTTAGGAGAGTCTGGAAAGGCACAGGAAATCACAGTAATTCACTCTGAGATTTGAAAAAAAAATCTCTTCGTACAAAAAACCCACCAGAAATTATGGTTACCCTAGAATGGTTTAATGACGCCAGATCTTCCATTATACCAAAAAATGGTGGTACATCAAGCTGCAGTAGGGGAAAAGATCATGCCTTCATTCAGGCAAACTTGAAAATAATCAAAGTCAATTCTTGTTAAGAATATACACCAGTTCCTGCCAACCCACCCACCAGTGCTCTCCCCTCTAGCAAGAGTACACAGTCAGCCCCTCAGCCTCTACTCCCTTGTTGAAACCATGTCTTTAGACAGGCGGAGATGGGCGAGCATGCTTTAGGGTTGGACGATGTGCGAGGCGCAGTGCCGTGGTTGTATCTCTCATTCTTTGGGACAGAGAAATCTGGGTTTGTTTAAACAATGTGATCTAAAATACTTTTTCACATTTGCCCCATGCATTAAGACAGGAAAAAAGGGGAATGGTGTCCAGCTGTATTTTCTCAGCAGCCAATTTCCATAGTCGTATAGGACTGAGACATGACAAGAACAAAATAAAACAAAGCAACATCACCAACAGTCAACAACAACATATGAATAAACCTAGCTATGTCATTCACAAGTCACACACAAACCTTGCTCAGACATTGCACAACTGTATAAAACAGCCCATTAATAGCAATGCCATTCAAACTACCTCCCACATGTTGTGTGACAGATACATTTTTATTCTCAGCTTTCAAGGAAATTAGAAAAGTTATCTTTAGCTCATAACAATTTTTACTAATCTTGTGCAGAAACCAGTTGTTGTGAGCACACCGTTTTGAATTGACCACAACACAGACACAAAGACACTTCCAGACAAAACCTGCATGCAGGTGCACCTGTTTGCAAAGATGGGTCAAGACAGGCATCCATACCTCATCAATGGTGGGCAGCTCATTGAAGGAAAGGTCAATCCAGCCCAGGTTGTCTGGGGTCTCAAACAACTTGGCCACCACGTCTGGCAAGGAGACTATGCTGGTCAGGTTGTTATTGTTGAGACGGAGACAACGACTGAGGGACTTGCCACTGCTCCCTGCGTGTGTCACCACCTCCTTGTTGTCCTTCTTCTGCCGTGGCTCCTCCTCCAAAGCCTCTGTAGACAGACAGCAGCCATGCCAGATGGACAGCCCCTCCTCCACCGCTTCCATGGTAACAAGGAACACTCGCACTGTGTAAACTCAGTCGGAATTTACACTGAAACAGTTCAAACACTACCAACTCAACACTTTAAAAAATGTTTAAGTTTGGGTTGGGTATTTTTGTAGTTAATCCACACAGGCTTGTTGACTCCTCATCTTGGCAGTAGATTTCTGTTGCTTTCCTTTCTATGGCAAACAACCACATGTCCACATGACAGAGGAGGAGAGAGAGGAATGATTGGAGCAGAAATTGGGCTCTCCTCTGCTACATCTCAACCTCTGATGTCATCTGAAGGGAGGGCAAAGGAAGCACAGGATGAAATCAACAACTAACTGGCAGTCGGAGAAATAAAACAGAAATAGCATATGTCCCAAATCTCATTATCAGGACCCTACCCCCCAAAAGAAAGAAAGAAAGAAAGAAAGAATGTTGTTGTTAAGGTAACAACATGACACAACAAGAAGGGCAAAGCCCATACTACTCACATGCTCGACCTTGACCTTTATATGACCTTGACCTTCAGGTGACCTTCAAGGTCAAGGTCAAACAACTAAACCTACCAATGACATCATACACTAAGAAATGCTTTACACATTTTTCCTACCAAAATACATGTGACCTTGACCCAAGGTCAAGGTCATCCAAGGTCATGCAACACAAAGCTGTTAATTCAAGACACAGGAAGCACAATAGTGCTTATTGGCACTTTCTACCATGAGATATGGTCACTTTTAGTGGTTCACTACCCCATTTGGTCACATTTCATAAGGGTCAAAGTGACCTTGACCTTGATGACATGTGACCAAATGTGTCTCATGATGAAAGTATAACATGTGCCCCACATAATTATTAAGTTTGAAACAGTTATCTTCCATAGTTCAGGGTCAAGGTCACTTCAAAATATGTATACAATCCAACTTTGAAGAGCTCCTGTGACCTTGACCTTGAAGCAAGGTCAACCAAACTGGTATCAAAAGATAGGGATTACTTTGCCGTATATACCATATATAGGTCAGGTATCCAATCTCAAAAACTTCAGAGAAATTTGAGAAAATGTGAAAAATGACTGTTTTTTAGACAACATTTATGGCCCCTGCGACCTTGACCTTGAAGCAAGGTTAAGTTACTATGTATGTTTTTTGAGGCCTTGTCATCATACACCATCATGCCACATTTGGTATTGATAGACTTAATAGTCTCCGAGAAAAATCCAACGTTAAAGTTTTCGGACGCCCGGACCGGACGCCCGGACGCCCGGACGGACGAAAAGAGTGAGTACATAGACTCACTTTTGCTTCGCATACAGTGAGTCAAAAACATGCAAGAATCTCTCTTCTAAGTGCTGTTTATCTTTTAACAAATGACTGAGAATTATTCCATGTGTTGTGTGTTTGTTAACAGCACTTTGCCGTGGCTATCTGAAGAAAACCTCTTATTGTGCCATAGCTGTGGTGTCTTGAGTCTAAGCTCTCTGTGGTGCCAGTGTTACCTGCAACATCGGAGAGTCTCAGAAAAGAGTAATCCAAGGGAGGAATATTCTCATGGACTGCAACTTTGGGCTTCTTTCCTGAACTGAAAAGAAAAGAGAGGCAACTTGTATGCATTCACTCATCCAACCACACTTATTAAAATTATGCTATACTGAGGAGGAAGAAAAAGTTCAGAATAAAGTGATAAAAATGAACTGGGTATTTTGAGGAGACAATGTTCTCTCAGCTCACAGTTCGTTTCCTTATGATGAGAAAGTTGAAGTAATTTCAAACATGCACTCGAGGGTCAAATGGCTTACAAGAAAATGCCAGCTGTTTTAATGATGATGTACATTAGAATCAAGTCTCAGAACAGACTAATACATCTCAATCTTATAAACCTGCATCCTATCTTGAAGAGACACTTCTTTTTAATCCATTGAGTTCAGTGGGTGGTGTGTGTTTGTGTGTGCTTGTGTGTGTGTGTGTGTGTGTGTGTGTGTGTGTGTGTGTGTGTGTGCACGCATGTGAGCATGCATGTGTGCATGCATGCATGTGAGTGTGTATGTGTACTTGTGTGTGTGTGTGTGTGTGTTCATCTGCATTTCTGTGTGTGTGTGTGTGTGTGTGTGTGTGTGTGTGTGTGTGTGTGTGTGTGTGTGTGTGTGTGTGTGTGTGTGAGGGAAAGAAACATCAATTGATAACTGTGGTTGTCAGAATCTTGGTGACTGAATGGACTTGTGTACTTTCAAAGCTCAATGTCTATGCACATTCTGAAATCACAAACTCCAACCCCATGTTCCGAGCCGCAGAATTAAGACATTAGTCTCTATATTCAAGTGACTGTTACAGCAAAAATACCATGATGCTGCCTCTGGACACGTCTCCTCTGCAGCTGGTCAGCGCCTTCAAAGGGCAAAGTAAACTAAGCCCTTCTTCCAAATGTTATTAATGTCTGTTCTTTTGGACAGGTGCCACTCACAGCACAAACATCGCAAACTTTTGGACGGGAAACTAAATTCCGACGAGTAATACACCATACATAGTATTTTCGTTCCTACTCCTAGCATAGTAGTAGTAGTAGTAGTAGTAGTAGTAGTAGTAGTAGTAGTAGTAGTAGTTGAGAGGCTAGATATAGGCCGTGAAGCCTTTTGAACGCCCCATCGTAATGTGTTGCCTTATAGTTATAATATAGTGTCTTAGCGCAATTTTCTTCTTGCGACAATGTCACTCATCATAGCTTCTGAATAACGACATAAATGTATTGTGTTCTAATTCGACAATTAATAAAGTGATGATAAAGTGAACATCGCAAACAAATTCAAATGGAAAAAAATCTATTCACACAGATGTCACTTGCTAAATGAAGCGACAGCGGCAGGGACATTGGATTTGGACTGGTGAATCATTGGACAGTAATGCCTAATGGTCTACGTGAAGTTCAACTTCCATGTGCGATTCTCATATTTTTTCCATCTATTTTCGTTACTTTTTACTGGTCAGCGGCTGTCAGAGAAACGCATCTGCACGGAAGTGCTCACCGATCACCGGTAGTTTCATATATCTGTCCATCTCTCATTAGAAAACCCTCAGGTAAACATCAACATTCACAGAACAAAATTGTTTCTCGTGCGAGTCTAAGAAAGATATAAGGAATACAACCATTGGAATATATCGTGTGCATAAACATCAGGTCGACATTACCTGCCTTCCGTCATATTGATTCGTCTTCTCAATATACTGGACAAACACTTGAATTATGTCACCAAAACTATCCGATCAACTGACTCTCTACTTCTTTTCACCGCTCACGAGTACTCATCCGCCATATTGGTTACTGGGGACAACGATTCAAATTCAGCCAACGAGTGGGCGAAAGGAATTTCCGTGATCACGGAGAATGTCGGACATTACCGAACGTGCGGGGTCATCATTGGTGGGCGCCGAATTCAAAGTTCCTGTTACACAGAGCTCACTGCGATGGTCGTAGTGGTGTTTTGATAAGGTAAGTTAATCTCGAATAAACACGTAACACCTTTGTTGAGTGTAGTGCAGTTAGATTCCGGGAATAACATAGTTGTTGCGAAGTTTATATCGGTATTCGAGATTCTTGTCAGCAAACACACGATAATCAGAATTGTCTGCAAGTGCAAGACCCATCACATTTTGAATTTGAAACCTTAAAACCCAGATCACTCGACTTGACATTTGTAAAACTTTCGTTGTGTAACAGAATATGCGCCTAAAACTTAATGTAGGAGCACTTAGAGCGACTGCTGAATAGCCCGGATAGCAGTTAATACATCAGTACCGACCGAATGCTGGTAGCTTGTTTAGTTTACTGCTTAGTTTTCGCTGTGCACCTTAACTTAAGGGTGACAGTGACACTAACAGAAGCCAGTGGACGCTGCTTGTCAACATTCTGTCGAAGAAGAGTTGTATATGCGATCTTTATCTTATTCTGAGATATCATTCTAATACAATCAAAGCAGTTTTTGTCATAAGATCGCTAGTGACTGGTTTGTAGGGTAACGCTGTTGTCGATCTTGGCGATAAGGTCTTGCGTTGTTGACATGCCTTGTACTTTTCTTCATACACTGCTATATGTGCAACACGAGGTTTGCCCACTCTCAGAGACACGGCGTAATAAGCTGAAGTGGCAGGGCTTAGGCTGAAGCTATTGGATCAGCATTTTGTGTGACTCTTGATACGTGTAGGTCTACTGTTTATTTGTGTACAAAATAAGACCATCAGGGCATGAAGGACTGAACAGTCACGTCAAAAATTGGTTCAGCCAATGCAGTTCATGAAGAGGTAAACTTAGTTATTCAGGGAGTAATGGAATATTTTGGGATAATAGAAAAATTGCATATAGCAGCAGCTTTTTAAAAGTCCCCCACCCCCACCCCCAGTATTATGAGGCCTGTGAACGTGTTGAATTGTTTTCCAGTGAATGTTAGCTTTTTACTACCAATTAGATGATGAGTTTTTTTCTACATGGAATCCCTCAGCCCCCAAACAAACCTGCATAATCATATATTGCCCCCAAATAATGCTGTGTTTTTCCATTTGCAGAATCTTTGTCAAGTAAATTTGAAGACTCCAGGTAAGGACTCAGATTGATTGAGATTTTTCCAAATGCATTGCACAGCAGTGAGTATTTAGTTGATGGTTTGTCCAAGGAGGTTGCACAGCTTACCATGGTTAGGCTTTCTTTGCTGAAGCTGGTGAAGTCAGTAAGGGCTGGCGGGCTGTGACAGCTTGTCTGGTAACTCCACTTGGCCTGACTACCCATTAAGCCCCAGCTTTGTGCCAAGGGTTGTGTTACAGATTTTGGTTCTGTCATGGTTTTCCACTGTTACAGGCTCGGCTTCACCATCTCATCATACACCTTTGGGTTACAACATATTGACTTCAGATAGCATAGTGATATGGGTTATTATCTCTGCTGAGGAGGTTATGTTTTACCCTCGTTTTTTTATTCAGCAATATAACTAAAAATATTTAAAACAAATCCTCAAGAAATTTGGTGGAAGGTCAGGGTTTCACCTTAGGAAAAATTCATGAAATTTCTAAGCTTATCTGAAATCTTGTTTGGATATTACAACCAAGAAAATAAATTTTGTATCACCAAGTTGATTTTGTTTTGTATACATGCACAAGTATGAATGTGAGGAGTGAGGTGTACTAGGTACCTATACATGAGTAAGAACACATGCAAAATGAGCAAGCATCATTACAATTGGGTGTGATTACTGCAGGTGGCGAAGACAACACCATGGAGGTGGACAGGTTCAAGGAGCAAGCCTTGGTGACCTGGGTAAGTCCTGGCTTCCTCTCCTCACAGGGCACCCCAGCTGCTCCAGCCCAGACCTCTAAATCTGACTGAGTAAACGTTGTCTATACTTAGCATGCCCACT
>JAWQFJ010024921.1:0-15021 GCA_034096865.1 Theodoxus fluviatilis
TATTGATGTGATATGAAGGTGTTGATGAATGCAAACATGTGACAGGTCTTTGATGGATGAGATGGTCAGTCCAGGAGGGCCAGAGAAGTTTGACGAGAGAAGGGTCAACCTCTTGAAGGCACAGATACTTCAGCTGCAGCGACAGGTATGGATGGAAAGCTGTATCATGATGATTCTCACTCACATTTTATGCAGTTCACTTTGTAAAGTAGGGACAGATTCTTGAGCTGCTGCAACAGGTATGTGATGATTCTCACATAAACTTTACACATTTCTCTTACTGGAGTAGGAACAGATACTTCAGCTGCAGCGACAGGTATGTGATGATTCTCACATAAACTTTACACATTTCTCTTACTGGAGTAGGGACAGACACTTCAGCTGCAGCGACAGGTATGGATGGAAAGCTGTATGGTGATCTTCTTCTTCTTCTCGATCGCCGATCACACTTGGAGTCCAGATCTTGAAATATAATCAGTGGTCCTCTGCAGCGCATCCACCGGCGGCCCGTACAGTTTGTTGTGCAAGGACTCCGGCGTTGGCCAAATCTCTGCCCTCAGCAACCGGAGGCTCCCGCAGTCCTGTAGGATGTTAGCCGTGTCCTGTTCTGCTTCTTCACAAGGACACATAGGGGAGGGCACAACATGCATCTTTTTGTGAAGATGCTGGTTGAGTCTGTTATGTCCCGTTCTCAGGCGGAAGATGGCAACCTGCTGCGGTCTTGATAGCAGGTGGTAGCTGTCCTGTGGCTGGGGCGTCCTGTGCAGAGTCTTAGTGATGGTCTTCACCTCTGCCAGGCTGACGGGGTTGTTCTCTTGATCATCTTCTGCGCCCAGCTTTGCCATTTTGTCCGCCTCTTCATTTCCTTGTACATTGCAGTGGGGGGGATCCACTGCATTACTGTCCTCAGGCTCTTGATGTTATTCAGCGCCTGTTCCAGCTGAGGCTGTTTGTTACTGGTCATCGCTTGCAGCACTGACAGAGCGTCGGTCAGAAAGACCACCTGGTTGTCATGGTTGACTCTGTTGATGATGGTATTTGCTGCATGGATCAGTGCTTGCACCTCAGCTCTATAGTTTGTGCAGTGGAGGCCTGTTGGTATAGCCTCTGCTTGCCACTCACCACTGGGGTACTGGATGTACACCCCAGCTCCTCCCTTTCTTATGGCATCTGTGGCTGACCCATCTGTGTAGACCCGTATCCATGCTTCCTGGGGGTACCTTTCATCAAGCATGGCAAGAGTCAGGGCTTTTTTCACCACACTGCTTTGCTCATCCTTTGTTGTGAGGTGGGGGAAGCTGGTCTATATGTCCAGGTTTCCCAGTCTGTCTTCTCAGGGTGGGGCATCAAGGGAGAATGATGGGGCCTCTACCAGCTCTGGCATCACTGTCTGATGTGCTGCATGGTGATGATTCTCACACAAATTTTACACAGTTAAAAAATTGGACCTTACCCTACCGAAACAAGAGAGAAAATTTTGTTGAGAAATCAGTTGCTTTGTCTGCACATGAGTGAAAAACTGTGAACAGATGAGCCACTTGTTGCATATTCATAGAGTCTATTCTCCCATCCTGTCTTTTCTGAGTTTTTCCCATCGGTAACTGTCTAGCTACCGATGGGAATATATCCAATTCAAAATAGCCATCACAATTACAACATCATATTGCATACAAAAACATGGCCTACATTTTAAAGACTTTTTTTCTCAAATCATCTTAACAGTGGATACGAGTCTTCGATAGCTCATCATTTTGTCAATATTCCTCCTATTTTCAAGCTTTTTTTAATCATTGAAATGAGAGATGCCTCCATTTTATAACCTTTTTGAATAGTTTAGAATTTCCTAAAGGTGACACTGGTCTTATTTTGTGTTGGACTTGGAGGCTTGTATTTTACACAGCTCACTTACTGAGTAGCGATGGATGGCTCAACTCTGAGCTTTCTTTGCATATCAGGTAGACCTTGTAGGATGATTCATCATACAACACAATACAATACAATACAATGCAGTACAGTCCAATACAGTTCAGTACAATACAATACAATGCAATGCAATACAGTCCAATACAGTACAGTGCAATACAGTACAATGCAATGCAATGCGATACAATACAAAACAATCCCATCCCATCCAATCCAATCCCATCCAATGCAATACAATACAATGCAATACATTAAATGCAATACAATATAAACTTTTTTAACGCTTCCATGGAGAAGAATTTGTATACAGTTCCCTTTTCATGTTACAAGACAGAAAAAAGTGGGGGGTAGGGGTTGGGGGGTGGATTTAAAAAGCGTGTGATATGTACAGGAAAGAAAAAAGTATAAAGATATATGTACAGGTAGATAAAAGGCATAAAGTGATGTTACATTCCGATGCTGTTATGCGATGGTTTATTTTAAGGGGTGAGTGTGGGTGAGGGTTACCACATATATTGAATGTGAAAACTTTTAGTTTACTTACTATTGCACAAGATAAGACTTCTTTTGATACAGTCTTGTTTTGATGAAACATTTGATTTGACTTTCTCAGGATGAAAGTGCCAGGCATTCTGACTGTGTGTGTTTGATTCTTTGCTTTGTGCGTCATAGATGATGAATTACTTTATAATAACTCAGCTTTGTCTGGTTTTGAACACTGTAGAACACTAATATAACAAACAATCCCAGGCAAAATGTTTAGTTCTTTGTATCAGTAGTTCTCTATATCCATCAGCCACATATTTCAGTTCAAGCCGACAGTAACAGGTAAAATTACATGTACACGTGCTTGAAAGCATGCACACATAATTAAACCCTCGTAATAATTAAGTCATGTTCCACTAGAAAACACACTAGACTCTAGAGATCTACATGGACATGCAGATGTGTAAATCACAACTCAAAACAGAAGACAGAAGTCCTGTATGCAGACCTATCCCAGACAATTTGTTTTGGGAACAAAACTCCTAACATTCAGGACCAGGCTATCATTTCCAGGAACACAGCTTTCGCAGTCAAGATCACTCCACACCCAGCTTTAACAAGAGAAAGCCTGCCAGCCGTCTTTGTCCCATCATTTGTGAGGCAGAGTTCCTTGCGCAGTGCACATGTATTTCTGCTGTTTCCACTGTTGTCCATGCATAGGTAGGTTGTCTTCCCTTTGACCGCACTGCCAGGGCACCTTATTCTCCCCCTTCCTACGAATTCAGCTTCAGTCTGCTGGCTGACTCCAGGCATCAGTGAATTGTCTGGGATAGGTCATTGAAGTGTCCGAAAACCAATTATTTTTTTACAATGAGTTTGTTTCATCCATCAAACCTGTGTGAGATGAGTTTCTGTACAGATGATTGGTGTTATGTGGACATGTAAACCTGTGTGAGATAAGTGACTGTTTCTATAGAGACGACTGGTGTTGTGTTGACAGTGCAGCCTTCTGAATGACGCCATTGGATCCAGGTACACCACGCTCATGGAAGTGGAGAATTGCATGGCCGCTGTGGCCGATGCATTGAGGTGAGTAGATTCCCAGCTGTATTGGTAACGCAGTTTGAAACAAGAAATGAGATTTCAACCCACAGATTCTCTGTCTGAGGATTTGCTTGCTGTCTTACTTGTGTGCTGTTTTGGCATGTGTTGAACGTTCAAGTTTACAAGGCATTTGAATTATACACTACACGTCATAGAAAGCTTTCCTCAGAAAAGTGGTTTACAGTTTGAGTGTTCTAAGGTGAAGGGCACTCGGCATCAGTCAAAATAGCTGTGGGCCTTTGACCACACTGCCGCCTGTAAAACAGGATTTAAAAAGGAAAGGGGGGGATTAGGTTTTGTTTTGAATAAATGTGATAACTAATTTGCCGAACTGGTTCACATGTTCTATGATCAGTCTGAGGCATTGAATAGCATGTTTTATTTCAAATTTACAGAAGGAAAGTGTTTTTGATATAAGCACAAATCTTGTGTACTTTTTATATGTTATTCCGTTTGATAGTTATACAACATCAGTGGAGCATTAGATTGTCTGTTCACCTCTAGAATTTGTGTGAATACCGTACACATGAACATAGCAGTGGTGAATATTCAGGTAACCAATATTGGAAATCAACTCAACACTGGGCTCACTGGACTGCTGTGGATTTGTATGGTGAGAGATAGTGTCAAGAACTGCTAGGTGGTATTGGCTTGTCAACAATTCTTGAACCTGTAAATTGAATGCACTTCCTACCCCTGGGCTACTTGGAAAATAAAACAACAACCACGTACACGCTACAAAACACGCAAGCACAGATAAATGAATAATAAAGGGTTTAATACATATAGGGACCCAAGAAACAATTCCACACACCGACTTCCCATCCACAATGCAAATCTCAAACCCTACACCTCCACTGCATGAATCACAAAACCCTTCACCTCCGCCGCACAAATCCCAAAAAACCCTTCACCTCCGTATCACAACTCAACCCCCTTCAGCTCACAGCACAAATCACCAACACTTCACCGCTTCCCCTCTGTAGCAACCATCACCAATCCTTCACCACTTCACGGAACCGACCACAAACCCTTCACCTCCACATCACAATCCACCAAACCTTCACCTCCACATCACAATCCACCAAACCTTCACCTCCACATCACAATCCACCAAACCTTTACAACTCAAAATCACAACCCCTCCACCTTCACAACTCAAAATCACAACCCCTACACCTTCACAACTCAAAATCACAACCCCTCCGCCGCACAATTCACCAACCTTCACCTCCACATCGCCACTCACCAAACCTCCACCGCACAACTCACCAAACCTCCACCTCAGCACAAATCGCAAATCCTTCTCCACAGCTCAAATCAAAAACATCCTCCACAGCTCAAATCACAATCACTTTCCCCCGCTACAGTCCAAGTCACAAATACTTCACTGCCTCAATCACTTTTCCCCGCCACAGTCCAACTCACAAATACTTCACTGCCTCAATCCCTTTTCCTCGCCACAGTCCAACTCACAAATCATACCTCCTCAATCTCCACAGTCCAATCCTTTGCCAACCATCCACTCCCGTGCCGTTTTTTTCTCCTCTCCTTCTCCCCCTCTCTCGTGACGTCTCCTCCTCTCCTATTACGTCACTTCTCTTAACCTTGAAAAAAAAAACTCATAGCCATTCTCATTTGGCCTCTTGCTAACAACGAAATAGTTTCCCTACTATTAGACGAACATTTAGCAAGTACTCCGTTCCTTTGTCAACGAAATAATGTCACCATACCTCGTCCCAGACGATATCGATAGAACGCACTCCCTGGTTATGATAAACTTCTTAACAAAAGAACACATTTCACCTCGAGTCGTGACAGATAGGAACAGGAAAACAGGGCATCCCATGCTGCAGACCCAGGGAAGCTCATCACAGAGCTCTGTTCCTTTCTATGCAGGGTCCACATTGCAGCAGACGTGTCTGGTGCCAGTGTGCCGGTGCCAAGGGCGGAACTGATGAAGCTGGTGCAGAACCTTGAGTCGGCCAGGATTCGGCTCTTCAAGAATCTGGAGGTCAGACTGTCTCCCTGTCTCTGCCATCTGTGGGGAGGAATAAAGCATCTCTCATCACTTTGTTGTCAGAGATTTTGCACTGAAGTCCAGACCAATGAAGTCATCAGAGTTGAGAACTTTGTATAGAAAATGGTTTGCGTTTATTATTATTTCTTTCTTATTTATTATCTATTTGTTTATTAAAACATTTGAGTGAGATTTCAGACTGTAGTGAAAAACAGAAAGAAAACAACCCACTTTGAAAAGTTGTCAAATTAATAAAACACCCACTGTGCCAGACTCAACAGAGATTTGAGGTTCATAGCACACTATAAGTGAGCGAGTCGCATCCTGTTGCAAGCACCCCATGCCCTCTCTTGTTGGGTCTGACAGCAGTGAGCGTGCACTCTGCACCTCTGTATCCCATGTGTCTTGGCTCTAGCTTTTGTTATTGTTACATTCCTGCATATGCGCCCTGTGCATTTTGGGGTGAACGACACCTTGAGAGTCCTTTAAACTAGCACCCTCCACCATGTGCATTTTGGGGTGGACGACACCTTGAGAGTCCTGTAAACTAGCACCCTCCACCATGCTTACACCACTTGGCCTGAACAAGGAGCTGGCCTGAGAACCAACACCATCAAGGAAAAATGAATGTTCGCCAATCAAGAGAGAACATTTGCCATCAAGACAAGACAAGCAAATGCTCGGTGCGCTGGCCATCAAGAGAAAACGAACGGTCATCTAGAGGATGAGCATTCGGGATCAAGACAAAGTAAACAAAGCAAATGATCGCCACCAAGATGAAACCAACAGTCTCCATGAAGACAAAGTGAATGTTCATGATTACTGAAATGGCCCTTCCCAGGGCCACAAAATCCTAAGAAAGAATACAGTTATGTATGTTGGGCTTGTCACCAGCTGTCCCATAGAAAGAATACAGTTATGTATGTTGGGCTTGTCACCAGCTGTCCCATAGAAAGAATAATGTCAAACCAATTGGTCACCTGCGGTGTCTAATTACCCTTCAATATTTGATTCCAACACCCAGCTTCCTTGTCTAATCTAACCTTGATTATCTCAATTGTAGACCTGCGTCATTCTTTTCATCTTCATGGCATAACGTGGTCTCTCTCTCAATGTCAGGATGGTCTGTCTGTCCATACACACACAACTCATGCCCACTTCTGTCTGGCAGGACAACACCCGGGACAAACTGCAGCGCACGCTGCTCTTCTCCAGTGAGTTCCTGGCCCCCGGCAGCTCTGGCCTCACTCTCCTGGACGTGGCCTCGGGCAGAATGGACCACATCCACCTCAAACAAGTGGTCAGTCTCTATCTGGGGGGGGGGGGGGGGGTGTGAGTGTGTGTGTGAGTGTGTGTGTATGTGTGTTTGTCAGGGAACGCTTCCACACGCAGCTCCTCAAGGCGGCCGCCATGCTCAAAGACTGCTCCGAGGACCTCCTGTCTCTCTCCGTCCTGGTGCCATCGGTGCCCTCAGTAAGGCCACTTTTGTAACCATGCTGCTTCATTTTTCTATTTGATGAGATCCTATGAGAGAATGCTTCATGACATGTGCAGTTGTTACTTAGGGGTGGAGGGATTTCCAGTAAGTGTGTGTGTGTGTGTGTATGTGTGTGTGCGTGTATGTGTGTGTGTGTGTGG
The DNA here is from genome assembly GCA_034096865.1 of Theodoxus fluviatilis. NCBI lineage: Eukaryota > Metazoa > Mollusca > Gastropoda > Cycloneritida > Neritidae > Theodoxus > Theodoxus fluviatilis. Next base: position 7,172 of record JAWQFJ010024921.1, read on the forward strand.
TGAGTGCGCGTGCAAGCACATGTGTTAGTGTAGTCATGTATGTGTGCATATCTGTGTGTGTGTGTTTGTATGGGTGGGCATATGTGTGTGCACATGAGTGTATAATTGCATTCTTGTGTGTATATATGTGTGTGTATCCATGCATGCATGCAAGCATGCATTTTTTTAATCAATGTATATGTACATATTTGTGTGTCTGTGTTTATGTGTGTGCATGTGTGTGTGTAAGTGTTTTGCTGCATTCATGTGTGTGTCTGTGTGTGTGAATCCATGCATGCATGCAAGCATGTGTATATATGGGTGTGTTTGCATGTGTGTTTGGGTGCATCTGTTTGCATGTGCATGCATGCACATGTCTGAGTTTATTTGAGGAGGATGTGTGTGTGTGTGTGTGTGTGTGTGTGTGTGTGTGTGTGTGTGTGTGTGTGTGCATTTGTTTGTGTGTGTGTTGTGTGCAAGTGTGTGATGTGTGTGTGTGGGTGTAGTGTGCATATGTGTGTGTGTGTGTGTGTGTGTAGTGTATGTGTGTGTGTATGTGTGCATGCGCATATGTGTGTGTGTGTGTGTGCATGTGTGTGTGCGTGTGTGTGTGTGTGTGTGTATGTGTACAAGTGTGTGTGTGTGTGTGTGTGTGTGTGTGTGTGTGTGTGTGTGTGAAGGTGGACTGCCCCATACATGGTAATGTTTTTATGAAGCAGTGAGAGAACTCTCTATCATACATGTGCAAATGTGCATGCAGAGCAAGCTGGAATCCAAGTTGGCCGTGCTGTACAAGGAGGTGGTGGCACTGAGTGAGGTGCTGTATGTACAGGAGTCACAACACCACGCCCTGCTCAGCCCTCACACCGCCAGTGCTGTCAGGGAACGCTTCCACACGCAGCTCCTCAAGGCGGCCGCCATGCTCAAAGACTGCTCCGAGGACCTCCTGTCTCTCTCCGTCCTGGTGCCATCGGCGCCCTCAGTAAGGCCACTTTTGTAACCATGCTGCTTCATTTTTCTATTTGATGGGATCCTATGAGAGAATGCTTCATGACATGTGCAGTTGTTACTTAGGGGTGGAGGGATTTTCAGTAAGTCAGAATAATGAAATAAACTAACAAGGAGGATACGAAAATGTTCAGTAAATGTGAATGCACACTGGGGAATGTAAAACAAGAAGGGCAAAGCCCATACGACTCACATGCTTGACCTTGACCTTTATATGACCTTGACCTTCAGGTGATCTTCAAGGTCAAGGTCAAACAACTAAACCTACCAATGACATCATACACAAAGAAATGCTTTACACATTTTTCCTACCAAAATACATGTGACCTTGACCCAAGGTCAAGGTCATCCAAGGTCATGCAACACAAAGCTGTTAATTCAAGACATAGGAAGCACAATGGTGCTTATTGGCACTTTCTACCATGAGATATGGTCACTTTTAGTGGTTCACTACCCCATTTTGGTCACATTTCATAAGGGTCAAAGTGACCTTGACCTTGATGATATGTGAACAAATGTGTCTCATGATGAATGTATAACATGTGCCCCACATAATTATTAAGTTTGAAACAGTTATCTTCCATAGTTCAGGGTCAAGGTCACTTCAAAATATGTATACAATCCAACTTTGAAGAGCTCCTGTGACCTTGACCTTGAAGCAAGGTCAACCAAACTGGTATCAAAAGATAGGGCTTGCTTTGACCTATATACCACTTGTAGCTAAGGTCGCCATTCTCAATAACGTGGGAGAAAATTGGGAAAATGTGAAAAATGACTGTTTTTGAGACCACATTTATGGCTCCTGTGACCTTGACCTTGAAGCAAGGTCAAGTCACTATGTATGTTTTTTGAGGCCTTGTCATCATACACCATCATGCCACATTTGGTGTTGATAGACTTAATAGTCTCCGAGAAAAATCCAACGTTTAAGTTTTTTACGGACGCCCGGACGGACGGACGCCCGGACGGACGCCCGGACGGACGGACGGACGACACGGCTCAGTACATAGACTCACTTTTGCTTCGCATGTGAGTCAAAAATGATTCAGTTCACATTTTTGTGTTGAGTGTGCAGTTTCTGAGATGAAATTTAAAGCATATTGTACACTTTTCTGAGAACATCTCTTGCTCATGAAATGGACCCTCTAATATGAATCCCTTTTTCGTGACAATCTTTGCTTGACGACCTGATTTTCTGTCATTGTTTATCGAGACCAAAACTTTGGCATTGTACGCAACTTTCATTTGGGAGTGACAGAGTGGAGGCTCATGCACCAGTAGACTGACAGATGACTTGTCTTGCAGTGCAAGATCCGACGCACCGTGGTGAAGGGCGTGAGTGTACAGGAGGCCCTGTCCAGGCTGCCGTCACTGCCACGCTACAAGGCGGAGGAGGTACAGTCTGTGATGAAAGCCGTGGTCAAGTGCATGAACCACCGCCAGCAGCTCCTGGAGAAAGAGGTGTGGTCTGTTTGGGATGCCAAGTTTCTCTTGGGATCAGTAAAAAAATTTGCACAGAATGGCTTTGTCTCACTTTATTTGAACAGTTTCATAGGGGTGAAGAAAATCCACAGATAATGACAAAAACAACAACCCTATGCAAACAAAAATGTTGAATGTTAATCTTCAAAATCAGTCATGAGAAAAATTTTAATTAGAGAAACTTGGTACAGGTGGCAAAAAACAACCAAAAAGCCTCCTGCAGAGCTGCAGATGCAGCACTGCATGAAGTGGCAAGAAACTCCCAATAGAGCAAGACAACAAAGGGTCTTTAGAGGGAGAGCCCCTGTCAACAAATGTTTCGGCCCTTTACACTTCCTGACACTCTTGAGGGGAGGGTCACACCTGGTTTTATTTCCAGGCGCCTGTCTGCTGTCTTCATGAAACTGCCCGCTTCCGCCAGTTTTGGACAACATGGCGAAAATGAGCTCTTCATGGATGATCATGGAGGCTTGTTGAGAATGGCAACTTGTAAAGAAGACATAAGGAGCTCCCAGGGCTAGTGATCGACATGACTTTTGTTTGACATGTGCGTCTCTATTCTGCTCCAGGTGCAGGCCCTGAGGCGGGAGGTCAAGTTCCACCAGGCGGTGTACCAGCTGCAGCTGAACTACGTCTTCAGCCTGATCCAGGCAGTCAGGTAGGCACAGCTGCCTGTTGCCTCACGCTGTCTGCTGTGGTTGGATCTGTAGCTTGACATTTCAAGCCTGTCGGTTATTTCAGCCATCTATGATGTAAGGCTTTCATCTGTCATATTGGGTCTGCTGTTCTGCTGCCCTGTCCTGCACTATCATGAAGAGAATGAAGAAAGATCTGTAGATGTTTGATTCATTCAGGCATGTCGGTGCACATGAGATAATCTGAGAAAATGGCATGTGTCAATCATGAGCCTTCGGTACAATAGTTCTGACAACTTTATGCACACTGCAGGCTGCGAGGTCAGTTTGATCATGTCATGTCAGGTCGGCAGCAGCAATGTTAGAGGTGATGTTGAGATGAGAGCTTTGTGGCGGTTTGGTCATGTCATGTCAGGATGGCAGCGGCAGTGTTAGAGGTGACGTTGTGATGAGAGCTTTGTGGCTGTTTGCAGGGCAGATTACACGGACTTCTGTTTGGTCATGTCATGTCAGGATGGCAGCAGTGTTAGAGGTGACGTTGTGATGAGAGCTTTGTGGCTGTTTGCAGGGCAGGCTACATGGAGTTCCAGGACAGCGTCAATGAAGTTCTGGTGAAGCCCCTCAAAGGTGGGTGATGTGGCCTGTCTGACTCGTTAGTCCTGTAGAATGTGGTCTCAGATTTGGTAAATGATTAATTTGAATACTCATGTAATAGCTAAATGATTTCAAAACCCTAGCCGCTTAGCGGTGCTTGCCTCTATGCTCACAGCTAGGGCACTCTCGTGGCGAGATGATGTTGTTCGGTCAAGGCACAAGACGACAGCTGTTGGACATAACTTGCATGAGACATGCAAACTGTTGAAGCCATGATGCCTGGATATTTCAATGAGTTATCTCATGCAGAGCAGATTTGGTGTGACAAGTTGATAACAAAGCTAAACAATTCTCTCTCTATAGTCACTTTGGACAAATGCATAGTTCTGTACCACACCGAAATGTTAGTCATCTGAAGATGGGGCATGTCCTGTCAGGCCAAACGTTATTGTCTGCCCCTTGACCACGTCCCTTGGTCCAAGGAGAGGTTGCATGGCAGACGCTTATTAAAGCACTTGTAGTAACTGGCATTATTGCACTGAGTGATGCGTACCACCACATTCAAAAGCTTTTGTTTGTGATGGACGCTAACTGCAAGTTGCACATGCATGTTCGTGAAGTGGACTGCTGCTTGAAGGACCAATTTGGGAAATTCTTGGAGCAGAAAGTCGCTAAAATGCAGAGGAACAAAGGTTACAAGATGCGTTTTAGAGGAAGCCATTAAGAGAGGTCAGTTTAATAACAATATGCATCCATTAAGAATGTATGGGTCTCAAACGAGAGAAAATCGTTTAAGAGAGGGTCTTAAAATAAAGGTTTCACTGTATGATTTTATAATATTATTTACTCATATTTATGCAAATTGTGAAATGAACATAAGAAAATATTGATAATTGCTTTTGATATGATGCTGACATTCGTGTATCTACCCATATTTACTCACAAACATACTCAAGTGTTGCTTGGAAAATCAAATTCACCCAATTTCTGCCACGTAAAATTCTTTATGATGATTTAGAAAATGCAAACCTGTACAGCAGTTTTTATTGACTCACATTCGAAGCAAAAGTGAGTCTATGTACTCACCCGTTTCGTCCGTCCGGGCATCCGTGAAAAACTTTAATGTTGGATTTTTCTCGGAGACTATTAAGTCTATCAACACCCAATTTGGCATGATGGTGTATGATGACAAGGCCTAAAACAACATACATAGTGACTTGACCTTGCTTCAAGGTCAAGGTCGCAGAGGTCGTAAATGTTGTCTAAAAAACAGCCATTGTTCACATTTTCCCAATTTGTATCTAAAGTTTTTGAGATTGGTTCCTCACCTATATATGGTATATAGGGCAAAGTAAGCCCTATCTTTTGATACCAGTTTGGTTGACCTTGCTTCAAGGTCAAGGTCACAGGAGCTCTTCAAAGTTGGATTGTATACATATTTTGAAGTGACCTTGACCCTGAACTATGGAAGATAACTGTTTCAAACTTAATAATTATGTGGGGCACATGTTATACTTTCATCATGAGACACATTTGGTCACACATCATCAAGGTCAAGGTCACTTTGACCCTTATGAAATGTGACCAAAATGGGGTAGTGAACCACTAAAAGTGACCATATCTCATGGTAGAAAGTGCCAATAAGCACCATTGTGCTTCCTATGTCTTGAATTAACAGCTTTGTGTTGCATGACCTTGACCTTGGGTCAAGGCCACATGTATTTTGGTAGGAAAAATGTGTAAAGCATTTCTTAGTGTATGATGTCATTGCTAGGTTTAGTTTGACCTTGACCTTAAGGTCACCTGAAGGTCAAGGTCATGTAAAGGTCAAGGTCAAGCATGTGAGTCGTATGAGCTTTGCCCTTCTTGTTTATGAGGTTATTTTCTGTCTGCAGGCCTTCTCAACTCCTACCAGGCAGTCAAAGCAAGAGGGGATGAGGTCTCGCTAAGGAACTTCTTCATTTCGTTCAAGGAGCGGGAAGATCAGGTAAGCACTGTTTGTGTGGCTTGCATGCAGGAGGGCAAGTGTATGTCAGTACATTAGATAGAGGGCATATGCTGAAGTGTATGTCAGTACTTATGATTTAAATGTATGTCAGTACTTATGATAGAGGGCCTGTGCTTAAATGTATGTCAGTACTTATGATAGAGGGAATGTCAATAAATGTATGTCAGTACATTAGATAGAGGACCTGCACTTAAATAAATGTCAGTATATATGAGAAAGAACATTTCATACTATCCATATCAGTACATATGAAAGTACAGTGAGTGAGTAAGTAGATGTGCACATGTATACACATGTAGTTTTGTCCTTGGGAATGTTATGGACATCTTTGTGCCTGGAAAGAAGGTGTAGTAGTGCTATTTTACAGAGACTTGGGGGTCGAAGAAATGATTAATCTGACGGCACATGTTAAGATGCTATGAACTTCCCCTTGAGTTGCTTGAGTTGGCTGACTGGACTTTCAAATACTGACAGAAAGAGAGGGGAAAATGTATTTGTCTCAATTTACATCTTTTTTCTCTCCCTGATACTGATAGAGTTTGTGTTTAGAGTTTTGTTTCTTTTCACTCTGTGGAAAGTCAATGATGCCTTAGTGATGGAGTTTGTGGCATGACTGAGAATTCCTTGTTTCCCCAGCTGTCCGAAGCAGTGAAGAAACTGGGAGTGGAGTGCTCTTTTTCCAGTGGTGAGTGTCCAAGTGGCGGTCAATGACTGCCCTTTTTTCTCTCCACTTTTATAGTGCCTATAATTCCAACAGATGTACTGTCCCCTTCCCCCCTCTTCCCCCCCCCCCCCCCCCCCCAAAAAAATGCTCTGATAAACAGAAGTGACATACTATGAAAGCGACATTTTGGATTCAGTCACATAATCAAGACTAAGGGGGAAAAGCCTGTTTTGTTATGAAGTGAAGGGAATACTGATCGCTCCATGCCTGACTATTGCAGGTCTGGAGTCCCTGTCAGGCTTTGGTGCGGACTTTGAGGCTTCCCTGGAGAAGCTGGTTGCCAAGCAACAGGATCAGCGAGACGTGGCGGCCCAGGAGAGAGGAGATCTGAAGGAGGAGCAGGAGCGCATGGACAGTGAGCTGCGGGCCATGATTGGGAGCAGAGAGGCAGAGGGAGGGCGACTTGAGGACTTGAGGCAGTTTGCTGTGGAGAGTTCCCCCCAAAACCCCAATCACCACGACCTGTCACTGCCTAACAACGATGGAGCCCCTTTCTTGGAGGGCTTCCAGCTCGAGAAGACCAGGGCAGAGGTCAAGGACATGGGTCATGACAGGGATGTGATGTTCAGGACTCCGTCTGTGGCTGGCCACTCTGAGCTTGGCCCGCCGCTCGAGTCCCTCAAACTGAGGGAGTGGAAGAACCCTCCGTTGCATCAGCCGGAATGGAAGGGACCACTGGATGGGAGTGATGATGAAGTGTCTCCAAGACAGTCATGCGTGTCCACTGAGGTGGACACAGCTCGGTCCATGGGGACAAGCAGGAGGACCAACATATTTGATGGGGAGGGTCCCGCCTTCCATCCTGCTCTCCTGCCAAAGGACAAGAAGACTGCTAGGTCAACGTCCCGACCTCCAAGACCCACTACCTACCAGCCCAATCTGGCTGTGGCCAACAGAGCGCTGAAGCTGCGCCGAGCGGAGAACCTGTCCCGGAGATTGGGCGCGGACAGCGCCATTCCTGGCCTGGAGGGCAGACTAGGGGAGGACCCGCTCCAGCTGCATCTGGGGACTGTGGACACCAGCCCCCCGGGCCCCAGTGGCCCTGGCATGCCGCAGACTGGTGACAGGACCCCATTTACTCCCACGTCAGGCAGACGGTCCCGCAGTAACAGCCGGTCTGGGCGGAGGAGTGGTGGGGGCCCGGACAGACCTCACAGTGCTGACAGGAAGTAGGAATGTGAGTGGTGTGTGGACGTGGCACCGTGACTTGTGATGAGTCTGCCATGACTGGCCTCCCTGCCACTCTGCGATTACCTCAGCACCTGTGCAAAGTGTGTGAATAAAAAACCCAAGGTGATATATTTATTTTGTGTGAAGTTTTCACATTTCTGACCATCTGACTTCATACTGCTCAGTGAAGGAATCTTTTGATTCCTGAAGTTTCACCTTCTGCTGGGGACGTCTTACTGAGAAATGAAGA